>JAVSCE010004514.1:0-20383 GCA_032199065.1 Smutsia gigantea
GGACAAATTTTTGGAGTGGAAAAAGAAAAACAGCATTTCCTCCAAGCAGACTCATTACCAATTACTTAATCAATGCATAGTTTCTGGTAAACTGTAGGAATACCATGAATATGCATCCTTTCCCCATTCTAGCAAAGTTCCATTATCAGCAAGAGCACATTATATAAGGCGATCAGAGATTTCTGATCTGCTCAGGGTTTTCTGAAAGCTAGCTGCAGAAAAAGCACCAATGAGACCAATCAGATCTTAGGAAGTTTACATAAAGCTGAGAGTCAGGGATTCTGTGCTCTCTTCTGAGTCACGCTTTGAGCATGCAGAGTCGTTCTCAGCTGGGTCTTCTTTGATCTTCCTGTCTTATGTTAGGTATTAGAGATGGACAGCTTAAAGAACCATACAGTCCAAGACACTGAACACACTTACAAGCTCATAGGGGAGGAGAAATATAAGCATGAGAAACAAGCTGAGGCCACATTTTAAAGCACATAACGTGTGTGTGTAGAGATTAAATGCGATAGGGCTTTTAGAAAAGAGAGGTGAAAACAGGCATGTGGTGGTGACAAGCTGAACCAAATAAGTGCATTTTCATGATTAATTTGGATTGAAAATGCAAATAACACTATGCAAATGGCCCTGGTAATTAAGATCAGGAATCTCCTCATCCATAATAATAAACTGGATGATGAAAGAAACACTGAGTAATATCAAGGGTAGAGAGGTTAGTAAGCCCTTCCTCAATGAAATATGTTCTATTTCCCATTTCCTTTCTTCATCCTCCCAGTTCTGCCTTCATGATATGCCCATAAGTTCCACTCCTAATTACAGGCTTCTCTGAGTGTTTATCTGTACCACTGACACAAAAGAAGAGGGGGTTTCATCTCTGCACACAGAAATGACAGCTTCTCCAGCACAAACTGCTGAACATTGTACACCCACCCACCAGATGAAGCAGGGTGGGGGGGTTCCAGAAGGTCACTGAGGAGTGCCATATAGGGACTTCCTACAGTCACGCTATCAAAAGCACCTACTTCTTATGATAGGGTGGACGCTTGTCACAATGTGTAATAATCAGAACATAAATCAGATTACAGGCATTAGAAGCCAGTCGGTTCTTTCCTCTACTTCATTAAGAATGGTGTAATTCTTAGCAAACCAACTTCCTCGTAGGAAAGGGGGAAGCCAATAGAAAAGCATCTGCATTCATGGGATCATTTCATTTGGATTAAAGACACTTTGAAGGGTAATGAAACTGAGGGCAGATTGGCACTCTGAAAGCTATTACCAATCATTCCGTCAAGTCTCTACTACAATTCTTTGATGGGTCTTGTCCCAGGCTGCTGGCATCACCAAATACGAAGGCCTTCAGCATCCAAGTTCCCACAATCAATTCTATTTTCATAAATAGTCTTTTCTGAATGAGTATTATATTTTATGCTTGAGAAAACACGTTTGCATTCAATGACATTTCTGGGTAGGAAACCAGGTTCTGATACCTGCCTGCCCCCTGCCTATATCCCCCGTGTGGCTTCCAGCATGCCAGAGAAGGGGGGAACTGGGGTGCAGAGGAGAGCAAGGCCAACGTGCAAATGCTTCCCTCACACAGCTCGCCGCCTTCCCTTCACTTCCTGAAAGCAGCAAAGGCCTAAGACCATCTTAGTGACCAAAGCCTGCAGCCAGCAGGTCAGCCAGGGGGGCCACTGGAGTGACGAGCTCCTTAAAAAAACAAACTCCAAAAAACGCCCAAAACAACCCGGAGCTACAAGCAAGCCCTCCTGCCTTCTGCTACAAAAATAGTTACTCTGATTCCAAGAGCTAAAACTGATTCATAGTTTGCCAAGCCAGTAAGTTAAATGTTGCTCTAGATTAGCATTTGGTCATATCCACTTTAAACAAAAATTAAATAAAAGCCTTTAACTGTAGACTTGTACTTCACAAAATAGGTCAGTTTAGGGAATTCCAAGTAATAATTTTGTTATTTAAAGGAAGTCACCATTAAAACTGACACACACTAGCAGTTCATATAGTAACCTTCTTTGGCTAGAAAAGAAAATTCAGCAACCCCAATAATTAGAAAGACTCCAGTGGGCCCCAGGGTTTGAGCTTTTTGCAATTAGATTAAGGAAGATTTTGCAACAATGGATGAATATGACATCACATGGAGACAGGTTAGTATCAACATACATAGAAGAAAGTAATACATTATTAATGATCCTTTTCAGAAACATCATTCTAAAACTGCTTACACTTGGTAGTTTAAGAAAAAAAAAAAGGTTAACTCTCCCCGCACGTCCATCCCACACCCCCATGGATCAGTGTGTCAAGGCCGCAGGGCACAGTTATGCCAGCCCCTAAGGGTTACTGTCCTGGAATCGTGCAGCTCCAGATGCTGCTGCCCACTTTCCAGTCTCCACACTCCTTCCCAGTACCACCTGACACCCGGCAGCACGCCTTCACCATTATAAAGGCTTTCTCAAACAAGCAACAGCAGAAAACTAAGTAAGCAGACCTAGGTAAAACAACAGAACAGATGGTCCCAATTTATTTGAGCCTGTGTGTTTGGTTTTTTTAAACTAGCCTTTTTAGTCTTTGGATTATTTTACAAAGACCAGCCCTGGGCCTCAAGGTACCGCCATTTTTTCTCTTTTAACATCAGAAATCACACCTGCTCAATAGGCAGCTCGGTTTCTTCATTTACACATATTTTTCCTGCTTCCCTCACCCTCCCACCATGTGCCCTAATAATATAACAAAGCACAAAGTTATGTAGGTGCATTACTTGTATGTGAAAGACTGAAAACCTAAATATTTACTCAATGCTTAATATTTTATGGTATATAAGATGGACTATTAGGGTTATTAAAACTTGTTTTTTAAAAGAAAATGTATCAAGAAAAAAGTGAGAAAAAGTAAGATATACCAGTATAAAACCGAAGTATGATCCTTTTAGAGAAATATTACTAATAAAATAGACCAAATGTTACCTGACAGTATAATTACAAGTTTTTGTCTACTGATTTAGTTTCCCAATACATGTATTATTTTTATAATCACACCCACATAGTCCTTATTTCTTACCAAGCCCTTTAAGGAGCAACCTTAAAAACCTAAGAACGGCTCACATGATGTGATGAACTAATCAGGTTTTTCTTAAAAAGAATAAAGAAGCACGACTTAAAAAGCACAACCTGGGGAGATTCAAGATGGCGGCATGAGAGGTGAGACAGAGAGCTCCTCCCAAAACCACAATAGTACAAAAATATAGTTAATTAATACAACTAACCCTAAAACAGCAACAAGAAAGAAGGCTGAACCAGACTGCATACAGACCTCACGAACAGAGCAGACCTCACGAAACAGGGTAACGTACGAAAGCCTTAATCCGGCGGGACACAAGCCCTTCCCCCACCCCAGCTCACCAGCAGGAGGAAGAGAAACGGAGCGGGGAGGGGGTGGAAGCCTGGGACTGCTGGACACTTAGCCCTGGACATCTGCTTTGTGAGCAGAATCCTATACTGTGTGGTGCCCTGGGCATTGGGGAGCTCGGACGGGTGGAATGCTTGCGAAATTGACATTCCGGCCGTTTCTGGAGGACTGGATCCACACCCGGCCGCTGTGTCGGAGGAAAGGCAGGGAGTCTGAGAGAGGCTTCCTAGCAGCGAGAGGGCTGCTGAAGGGGCGGGGTTTGCACGGAGCTTGCTATGTGGGAGAAGGGAGAGCTGGACAAGGTTGCCTGGGTGCGCTCTGCCCAGCGGGTTGGGAACTATGGGGAGCTTCAGGTGCTCCATCCCCCTGGCTGCCTACTCAGCTCCGAGGCCCCCCACTGTGACACACAGCCTGCCGAGCCTTCCTACTGGCCTGCAGGCACCTGCTCGCAAACCCGCAGTCACTGCACAGGCGTCAGGCCAGCCAGAGGGAGGCCCCGCCTACAACAGCTAGAGATGCAGAGCACACAGGGTTACACGTGTGTGCTTGGCCCACTGCCTCTGACACTGGAGACAGGCACCGCAGACGGGAAGCAGGAACAGATCTTTCCTCCCCCCAGGGACCAACTCAGCTCCCCTACGACCCCAACCTCACTCTAGGGGCTGAGCATCTCCAGAGACTGGAGCTTCTGCGCACAAGTGGACACCACACACAAACATGAAACGTCAAAAGAACATAGTTTACACCAAAATGCCACAAACCCCAGAAAAAGGGTCAAATGAAACTGAACTCACCAATCTTCCTGAAAGAGAGTTCAAAATAAACATTATAAACATGCTTATGGAGGTACAGAAAAATATTCAAGAACTCAGGAACAAATTTAAGACGGAGATTCAATCATTAAGAAATTCCATATCTGAAATGAAACATACAATGGAGGGATTTAAAAGCAGATTAGATGTAGTAGAAGAGACAGTAACGGGAATAGAAATGGGAGAAGAGGAATACAAAGAAGCTGAGGCACAGAGATAAAAAAGAATCTCTAAAAATTAAAGACTATTGAGAGAACTCTGTGACCAATTCAAATGGAACAATATTCGCATGATGGGGTACGAGAAGAGAGAGAAAAAGGGAAAGAAAGTGTCACTGAGGAGGTAATTGCTGAAAACTCCCCCAATCTGGGGAAGGAGATAGTCTCTCAAGCCATGGAGGTGCATGGATCTCCCAACTCAAGGGACCCAAGGAAGACAACATCAAGACATATAATAATTAAAAAGGCAAATTTCAATGATAAAGACAGACTTTTAAAAGCAACTAGAGAGAGAAAAAAGATCACATACAAAGGAAAACCCATCAGGCTATCATCAGACTTCTCAACAGAAACCTTACAGGCCAGAAGGGAGTGGCATGATATATTTAATGCAATGAAGCAGAAGGGCCTTGAACTAAGAATACTCTACCCAGCAAGGTTATCATTTAAATTTGAAGGAGGGATTAAACAATTTTCAGATAAGCAAAAGCTGAGAGAATTAACTAACCTCCCACAAACCACCTCTACAGCGCATTTTGGAGGGACTCCTATAGATGGAAGTATTCCTAAGGCTAAATAGATGTCACTCAAGGGATAGACAAAGAGTACAGAATATGATTCATACAAAGAATGGAGGAGGAACAAAAAGGAGGAAAAAAAAAAAGAACCTTTAGGTTGTGTTTGTAATAGCATATGAAGTGAGTTAAATTAGACTGTTAGATACTAAGGGAATTACCCTTGAACCTTTGGTAATCACGAATCTAAAGCCTGCAATGGCAGTAAGTACATACCTATCGATAATCACCCTAAATGTACATGGTCTGAATGCACCAATCAAAAGATGTAGAGTCACTGAATGGATAAAAAAACAAGACCCATCCATATGCTGCCTACAAAAGACTCACTTCAAACCCAAAGACATACACAGACTGAAAGTAAAGGGATGGAAAAAGACATTTCATGCAACTAATTGGGAGAAAAAAGCAGGAGTTGCAGTACTTGTATCAGACAAAATAGACGTCAAAACAAAGAAAGTCCAAGAGACAAAGAAGGACATTACATAACGATAAAAGGGTCAATCCAACAAGATGTAACCATTACAAATATCTATGCGCCCAACACAGGAGCACCTACATATGTGAAACAAATACTAACAGAATTAAAAGGAGAAATAGAATGCAATGCATTCATTCTAGGAGACTTCAACACTCCACTAACTCGGAAGGACAGATCAACCAGACAGAAAATAAGTAAGGAGACAGAGGAACTGAACAACACAATAGAACAGCTGGACCTAACAGACATCTACAAAACTCTACACCCAAAAGCAGCATAATACACATTCTTCTCAAGTGCACATGGAACATTTTCAAGAACAGATCATATACTAGGCCACAAAAAGAACCTCAGTAAATTCAAAAATATTGAAATTGTACCAACCAGCCTCTCAGGTCACAAAGGTATGAAACTGGAAATAAATTACACAAAGAAAATGAAAAAGCCCACAAACACATGGAGGCTTAATAACATGCTCTTAAATAATCAATGGATCAATGACAAAATAAAAAGAGATCAGGCAATATAAGGAGACAAATGACAACAATAATACAACACCTCAAAATCTGTGGGATGCAGCGAAGGCCGTGCTAAGAGGGAAATATACTGCAATACAGACCTACCTCAGGAAAGAAGAACAATCCCAAATGAACAATCTAAACTCACAATTAATGAAACCAGAAAAGGAAGAACAAATGAGGCCCAATGTGAGTAGAAGGAGGGACATAATAAAGATTAAAGCAGAAATAAATAAAATTGAGAAGAATAAAACAATAGAAAGAATCAATGAGCGCAGGAGCTGGTTCTTTGAGAAAATAAACAAAATAGAAAAACCCCTAGCCAGACTTATCAAGAGAAAAAGAGAGTCTACTCACATAAACAGAATCAGAAATGAGAAAGGAAAAATCACTATGGACACCACAGAAATACAAAGAACTATGAGAGAATACTATGATAAATTATATGCTAACAAACTGGATAACCTAGAAGAAATGGACAACTTTCTAGATAAATACAACATTCCAAGGCTGACTCTGGAAGAAACAGAAAATCTGAATAGACGAATTACCAGCAAAGAAATTGAATTGGTAATCAAAAAACTACCAAGGAACAAAACTCCTGGACCATATGGTTTCACTACTGAATTTTATCAAACATTTAGTGAAGACCTAATACCCACCCTCCTTAAAGTTTTCCAAAAAGTAGAAGAGGAGGAAATACTCCCAAACTCATTCTACGAGACCAACATCACTCGAATACCAAAACCAGGCAAACACACCAGAAAAAAAGAAAATTACAGACCAATATCCCTGATGAACATGGATGCAAAAATACTCAACAAAACATTAGCACACCGAATTCAAATATACATCAAAAAGATCATACATCATCATCAAGTGGGATTCATCCCAGGGATGCAAGGATGGTACAACATTTGAAAATCTGTCAGCATCATCCACTACATCAACGAAAAGAAGGACAAAAACCACATGATCATCTCCATAGATGCTGAAAAAGCATTTGACAAAATTCAACATCCATTCATGATAAAAGCTCTCAACAAAATGGGTATAGAGGGCAAGTACCTCAACATAATAAAGGCCATATAAGACAAACCCACAGCCAACATTATACTTAACAGTGAGAAGCTGAAAGCTTTTCCTTTAATATCTGGAGCAAGACAAGGATGCTCACTCTCCTCACTTTTATTCAACATAGTACTGGAGGTCCTAGCCACGGCAATCAGACAACACAAAGAAATAAAAGGCATCCAGACTGGTAAGGAAGAACTCAAACTGTCCCTGTTTGCAGATGACATGATATTGTAAATAAAAAACCCTAAAGAATCCACTCCAAAACTACTAGATCTAATATCTGAATTCAGCAAAGTTGTGGGATACAAAATTAATACACAGAAATCTGTTGCATTCCTATACACTAATGGTGAACTAGCAGAAACAGAAATCAGTAAAACAAATCCTTTCACAATTGCATCAAAAAGAATAAAACACCTAGGAATAAACCTAACCAAGGAAGTGAAAGACCTATATCCTGAAAACTACACGATATTCCTAAGAGAAGTTAAAGAGGACACTAATAAATGGAAATTCATTCCATGCTCTTTCTTGGCTAGGAAGAATTAATATTGTCAAAATGGCCATCCTGCCTAAAGCAATCTACAGATTCAATGTAATCCCTATCAAAATACCTACAGCATTCTTCAATGAACTAGAGCAAATAGTTCTAAAATTCATATGGAAAAACAAAAGATCCTGAATAGCCAAAGCAATCCTGAGACGGAAGAATAAAGCAGGGGGAATTACGCTCCCTGACTTCAAGTTCTACTACAAAGCCACAGTAATCAAGACAATTTGGTATTGGCACCAGAACAGACCCACAGACCAGTGGAACAGAATAGAGAGCCCTGATATAAACCCAAGCATATATGGTCAATTAATATACGATAAAGGAGCCATGGATATACAATGGGGAAATGACAGCCTCTTCAACAGCTGGTGTTGGCAAAACTGGACAGCTACATGTAAGAGAATGAAACTGGATTACTGTCTAACCCCATACACAAAAGTAAACTCAAAATGGATCAAACACCTCAAGGTAAGTCATGAAACCATAAAACTCTTAGAAAAAAACATAGGCAAAAATCTCTTGGACATAAACATGAGCAACTTCTTCATGAACATATCTCCCTGGGCAAGGGAAACAAAAGCAAAAATGAACAAGTGGGACTATATCAAACTAAAAAGGTTCTGTACAGCAAAGGATACCATGAGTAGAACAAAAAGACATCCTACAGTATGGGAGAATATATTCATAAATGACATATCTGATAAGGGGTTGACATCCAAATTATATAGAGCTCACACACCTCAACAAACAAAAACCAAATAGGCCAATTAAAAAATGGGCAGAGGATATGAACAGACACTTCTCCAAAGAAGAAATTCAGATGGCCAACAGGCACATGAAAAGATGCTCCACATCGCTAATCATCAGAGAAATGCAAATTAAAATCACAATGAGATATCACCTCACACCAGTTAGGACGGCCAACAATCAAAAGACAAACAACAACAGATGTTGGCAAGTATCTGGAGAAAGTGGAGCCCTCCTACACTGCTTATGGGAATGCAAATTAGTTCAACCATTGTGGAAAGCAGTATGGAGGTTCCTCAAAAAACTCAAAATAGAAATACCATTTGACCCAGGAATCCCACTCCTAGGAATTTACCCTAAGAATTCAGCAGACCAGTTTGAAAAAGACAGATACACCCCTATGTTTATTGCAGCACTATTTACAATAGCCAAGAAATGGAAGCAACCTAAGTGTCCATCAGTAGATGAATGGATAAAGAAGATGTGGTATACATACACAATGGAATATTATTCAGCCATAAGAAGAAAACAAATCCTACCATTTGCAACAACATGGATGGAGCTAGAGGGTATTATGCTCAGTTAAATAAGCCAGGGGGAGAAAGACAAGCATCAAATGATTTCACTCACCCGTGGAGTATAAGAACAAAGAAAAACTGAAGGATTAAAACAGCAGCAGACTCACAGAACCCAAGAAAGGACTAACAGTTACCAAAGGAAAGGGACTAGGGAGGATGGGCGGGAAGGGAGGGATAAGGGGGAAAAGGGGCATTACAATTAGCAGGTGTAATGTAGGGGGTGGGGACACGGGAAAGGCAGTATTTACAGAGAAGACAAGTAGTGATTCCATAGTATCTTACTATGCTGATGGACAGTGAGTGTAATGGGGTATGTTGTGGGGACTTGATAATAGGGCGTCTAGTAACCATAATGTTGTTCAAGTAATTGTACATTAACGATACCAAAATACAAAGAATAAAAAATAAATTCCTTGTTAAAATAAAAAAGCACAACCTGTTTCAGTTATAATGGCAGATTCTGAACCATAGTCATGAACATGCATACTATGTGTACATAAAATGCTAGAAGGCAGGGAGGGACTGGTCCTTTGATCTGCATTTCAGTACACACAAACCATCTGCTTACTCCATACTACTCCTTATTTATGTGGTATGTGAGGTGCAGGGCTGTACCATGGGGGAGCTGGAATAGAGCACATCAGCCATAACTCATCTGCATTGTGAGTGAATAGCCATGAAGACAAAAGATTACCAAATTTTGACCCCTCTCTGCACCTTGTGACCCCCCAGCCTATTGCACATTTCCACTTAGGTGACCAACAGGCATCTCAAATTCAGCACACCCACATCCAGACTCATCATCCCCCACAAATTGGATTTTACATGAACTCTCCAATCTCACCCATCAGCACAATCCTCTCCAAAACCTGGAGGTTATTCCCAGTCCTTCCTGCAACCTGTAAAGCCACCCACCAACCCCAGGTCCTATAGATCCCAGTCCTAGAGGCCGTGACTACAAGGTCTGAGAGGCTGTAGGCATCATGCAAAGAGCAGGGACTTCTAGAATCAGACCCCAGTTTAAACTTGGCCCTGTTACCTATACATGTGTGACTTTGAACAAGACCCTTAATCTGTCTGAGCGTCCATTCCCTTACTACCAAATCCCCCTAAAGACAGGAGCTGTGTCATGGGACTGTTACAAAGCTGAAATGAAGGTCATTCCCTCAAAAGGGAATGTGGAGGGCTAGGGGCTACGTGCTAGTGATCAGTGGGTGAAGAGCTCCACTCAGCAGGGAATACCAAGTCCATGAGTACATGCAGTATATTAAGCGTTTCATTGCAGAAGTGGCCAATGCTACTGGAGCATAAGGGGAGGGTGGAATCTACACTAGAGTGGGAATGACAGAGATTTTCAGAGGAACTAACACTTAAAGTAAATCCTGTGACACAAGCAGGAGGTAGATAAAAGCAAAATTTGAGGATACAACTAGAACAATAGTAGGGGAACAGCCAACATGAAGTTCTGAGATCAAGAGAAAGCCAGGTACCGAGAAGGCATAGGAAGTAGCTGAGCTGGCTGGAGACTAGAATGTGAAGGCAAGAAGTGGCCAGAGATACAGCTGGAGAGGTCAACAGGGACAAAGGAGTTGGATCCCTGACACGAGGGGTTTTTAGCAGGAAAATGACATTGCAAAATGCCTGCGACATGCTTAGCACTTCTGAGTACTGCTCCTGTATATAACTCCCTTCATTTTTCATATAGCCTAGTTTATCTTTCCAGAAATTTACAATTTAATGTCTTTTCTCTTAAGCAAGCCTCTTCATATTATTAATATATTAGAGTATTTTTTTAAAGCAACTTAAAATGTTTCCTCGGTTTACTTGGTGAATTAAAGACAGGAATGTAAAGGGAGAAGCCCAGTCTTGGGCTCTTTAGCAGTCAGAAGAGCAACAAAAAGGTTAATTTCTTATCTAAGTCACAAACCTCAGAAGTCTCCACATAACTGGTCGTGTTAACTTCTCAATTCCAAGTGCTGTGCTGAGCAGATTTATAAGGCACTGCATCAGCCTCACCATTTCATGGCATAATAGGCACCAATGTTCCCATCCAGCCCAGATAAGCACCAGTGATTCAGGGCACTCAGAGTCACCCAAAGCATCACAGACTGATTGCTTTGATGAAAACTTAATTCCACCACCAACGAATATTGCAGTGTCACATTTTGAATGAAATCCACCCAGTAACCCAGACCTCATTGAAATCTCTTATTAGCTCCATACAGTAACCTATGAATGCTTTTTTAAAAACTCAAATTAGTGAAATGAATTGAAATCTTTATCATTCCTATGGATTAAGAATCATTCACCCAAGAAAAGCAATTAACATACTTGTCACTTGCAAATGAATACTGAACCTTAACCGCACGGACTTCCCTACCTTTGTAAGAAAGCATGTCTTTTTGCATGTAGGAGACAATCCTATATAGAATTACTCCTCGTGCCCTCATCCTTAAATACCACATATCTATTTCTAATTTGAAAAAAAACCTTGATAAGGTTAGAGGCATTAGGGTAACCATTCTCATGAACTCTAACAATTTCACTCTAGATGAATCAGTATCAACAAACAACAATACAGACATACCTCGGAGATATTACAGGTTTGGTTCCAGACAACAGCAATTAGCAATAAAGTCATTCAAATGAATTTTCTGTTAGCCAGTGCATATAAAAGTTATATTTACACCACACTGCAGTCTATTAAGTGTGCAATAGCATAGTCTAAAAAGTATGTACTTTAAATGCACTTTTTGCTATGAAATGCTAACCATCAGGTGACCTTTCAGCAAGTTGCAATCTTTTTGCTGATGGAGGGTCTTGCCTCAATGCTGATGACTGCTGACTGACCAGGGCAGTGTCTGCTGAAGGCTGAGGTGGCTGCAGCAATTTCTTACAATAAGAGAAACAATGAAGTTTTCTGAATTCATTGTTCTTTTCATGAACAATTTCTGTCACATGCGATGATGCTGTTTGATAGAGCATTTCAACAACAGTAGAACTTCGTTCACAGTTGGAGTTAGTCCTCTCAAACCCTGACACTGCTCTATCAACTAAGTTTATATAATATTCTAAATCCTTCGTTGTCATTTTGACAGTCTTTATGCATCTTCATCAGGAGTAGATGCCATCTCAAGAAAACACTTTCCTTGCTCATCCATAAGACTAACTCCTCATCCATTAAAGTTTCGTGAGATGGAGCAATTCAGTCACATCTTCAGGCTCCACTTCTAATTCTAGTTCTCTTGACATTTCCACCACATCTCCCCCGAAGTCTTAAACTTCATCCATGGGGGTTGCAATCAACTTCTTCCAAATTCCTGTTAATGGTCATATTTTGACCTCTTTCGTGAATCATGAATGTTTTGAAGGGTGTCTAAAATGGTGACTCTTTTCTAGAGGTCCATCACAGGAATCACTATCTATGGCAGCTATCGCCTTATGAAAGTATTTCTTAAATAATAAGCCAAATGAAAGTCAGAATCACTCCTTGACCCATGAGCTGCAGAATGGATGTTGTGTTAGCAGATATGAAAACAACATTAACCTTGTTGTCCATCTCCATGACAGCTCGAGTGAGAGGCATTGTCAACGAGCAAGTACTATTTTGAAAAGAATGTTTTGTTTAGGGCAATAGGTCTCAACAGTAGGCTTAAAATATTGAGTAAACCATGTTGCAAACAGATGTGCTGTCATCCCAGCTGTATTGCTCCAGTTACAGAGCACTGGCAGGGTAGATTTGGTATCATTCTTAGAGGCTCTCAGATTTTCAGAATGGTCAATGAGCACTGGCTTCAACTGAAGGTCACCAGCTGCCTGAGCCCCTAACAAGGCAGGCAGCCTGTCCTTTGGGTCCCTGAAACCAGGCATTGACTTCTCTAGCTCTGCAAGTCTACTTGGCATCTTCTTCCAGTAGAAGGCGGTTTGGTCTCCATTGAAAATCTGTTATTCAGTGTAGCCATTATCATCAATCATCTTTGCTGCATCTTCTGGATAATTTGCTGAGCTTCTCCATCAGCACCTGCTGCTTCACCTGCACTTTCACGTTATACAGGTGGCTTCTTACACTTCATGAGCCACTCACTGCTGGCTTCCAACTTTCCTTCTGCAGCTTCCGCAAACCTCTCAGCCTTCACAGAACTGAAGAGACTTGAGGCCTTCCTCTGGGATTAGGCTCTGAGTCAAGGCAATGTTGTGGCTGGTTTAATCTTCTATTCAGACCACCAAAATCTTTTCCGTAACAGCAATGAGGTTGTTTTGCTTTCTTATTATTTGTGTGTTCACTAGGGTAGCACTTTTAATTTTCTTCAAGAGTTTTCCTTTGCATTCACACTTGGCTATTTGGTACAAGAGGCCTAGCTTTTGGCCTGTCTTGGCTTCTGACATGCCTTCCTCCCTAAGCTTAATCATTTCTAGCTTCTGGTTTAAACTGAGAACTGTGTGACTCTTCCTTTTATTTGAACACTCAGAGGCCATGTAGGGTTATTAATTGGCCTAATTTCAATATTGTTGTGTCTTAGGGAATAGGGAGGCCCAAGAAGAGACAAGGGAATGGCCTGGGTGTGCAGCAGTCAGATAAACAATACCTACCAATTAAGCACACTGTCTTACGTGGGTGTGGCTCATGGGCCCCCAAACGACTGCAACAGTAACAAAGATCAGTGATTAATTGTGGGAGTTACCAGAACATGACAGAGACATGAAGTGAGCAGATGCTGTTGAGAAATGATGCCAACAGACTTGTTCCATGCAGGGTTGCCCAAACCTTCCATTTGTAAGCAGTTGCGCAGTACACGCAAAGCACAAGAAAGCAAAGCGCAGTAAGGCACACCTATGATCTCTAACAGGCTGCTTTTGCATATCGGGCCTACTATTGTGCATCATTAAATAACCAGTTTTGTTATACTGAAGGCAACATATTTTAAAAAGTACAGTATAGATAGGAGGGAATACTTGCAAGATGAGACAGAAGTAGTTTTGCACCATATTGCTTCACATGAAGTATTTCAACAGAATATTAGCATTGTCATCCTTCACACTTATCATTTATAATACAGGAACACATTCTAATTCCAGTTCCTGAAGCTGCTGCCACCATCCCAAGACTAGAAGCTATTTCCAAACAGCCTCCCCTGTGATCTCTCTTCCTAAGAGGGAATACCCAGAGCCAGGCTGATACTCCATGGAGATGAAGCAGGAAGCAAAGCTCAGCAACCCCAATCACACTAAGTGGGCCCCAGGGGCCCAGTGCTTGCCCTCAAGAGGAGATGGAGGGAAGTTGTAGCCAGGACCCAGCTCCAGGGAGAGGGAACCTGGGGAGGCACTGGGGGGCTCCCACCATGACTTGATATAAAAGTAGTTGCCCTTTGTGTATTTTTTTCTACCTCTTAGTCTCATTTTCTTTGTACTTCTTATCACTGGTAACTGTCATGTATGCCAACAGCCACACTGCTCTGAAAACAAAGCATTTCTTTGGCCACTCCCCCCCCCCCAAGAGGTAAGCTTCTGAGACAGAGAAATGCGTGAACAGATGACATGGAGCACCAAGGGTAAGTCGGTGGAAGAAGGATGTTGCCAGGCTGCGCGGAGGGACCTGGCAGGCACCGACTGGGAGTTGAGAAGGCCTCCTAGAGAAGGTGATAGGTTGCAAGGCTTAAGATGAGCTGTTGTCCTATTCACAACAGCCAAGATGTGGAAGCAACCCAAGTGCCCATCAGTAGATGGATGGGTACAGATGTGGTAGATATACACAGTAGGATATTATTCAGCCATGAAAAGAAAAGAAATCCTCCCATTTGCAACAACATGGATGGATTGAGAGGGTATTATGCTCAGTGAAATAAGCCAGGTAGAGAGACAAGTACCAAGTGATTTCACTTATTTATGGAGTATAAAAACAAAGCAAAACAGAAGGAAATGAACAAAATAGCAGCAGACTCACAGACACTGAGAAGGGACTAGTGGTTACCAAAGGGGAGGGACTGGGGAGGGAGAAGGGGATTAAGGGGCACAGTAATTAGCAGTCACAATATAGGTTGGTCACAGGGACTGTAGCACAGCGTGGAGAAGACAGGTAATGATTCTGTAGCATCTTACTACACTGATGGACAGTGACCGCACTGGAGGGGGTGAGGACTCAATAATATGGGTGAATGTTGAACCACTGTGCTGTGTATTTGAAACCAACATAAGATTGTATATCAATGACACTTAAATTAAAATAAAATAATAGTAATAAGCTGCTGTCACTATAGGAAAAACCACTCTGGAAGAGGAACTGGGATGAGTTTCTGATGAGGGCAGGAGGAAGAAAAACACTGTGGGTAGGTTTTGTGCTATACAAAATCCTGTACTTCTCCTTTCACGGTGGATATTCAGATTGATCCGGGTCAAAGACAGAGACTGCGGGGCAACAGCATCGATAGAGAGGGTAGTTTAAGCCACAGGAATGGGGAAGATCGTTGTGGAGGGTCCACAGAGACCCCAAGGGGTCTGAATCCCACCCAGAAGTGAGATGTCAGAGCCTTGGGCTTATCTGGGTCTATGACTCCTGTGTGTCTCCTTCCAGGGTCCCTCAGGTGTCCACTCTTCAGCAAATGACCAAACTGCCTAACAACTTCAAAACAGGAGACAGAATATTCCACCAGTTGCTCCTTTCTGACCGCTAGACAAAACCTTAATCAAGAGGCTTAAACTTACAGTTCTTCCAAATGAAAAGTGAGCCATAAACAGTGAGAGAGGCCTTCCTCCCCTGCCGGGGCACATCCCGATTCTCTCAAACCCCCTCACCCAGGCGCCTGTCTCACCACCAGCACATGGGCCTCCTCTACCCACCCTGTGATTCCACAGCAAAGCTCCCACCAGCGCGGTGGCAGCCCCCAGTTCACAGATCGCAGCTCGTCAGGGAACTCAGAGTGCATGTCACCGAACAACCTTGTCTGCACAGAAGCAACAGTTTCATAGTACATCAACACAGTTCCATGGATTTGGTTTCTCTGCAATGCGCCCTCACTCTGGCTATGGGCAGTGGCCTGCTGTGCCTTCTCACTCCCATGGAGGGCAGGTCACCAGGATGGTTATCCAAAAGTCAGCTGCTGGGTGCAAGAGGCACTGAAGGCATCATGGCCAGGACAACATTAGAACAAAATTGATAAAAATGGTAAACAAAAACAATTAGTACTGCCATTTGTTAGCTCATTAACATTCTGGCTCTGCATAAATAAAAAAACAAAACAAAACCCAAAAACCCACCTCTCTTTTCTAAGACTTGCCAATATCTGGAAGAAGAGTTTACCCGGTAATGACCTTTGGCATCAGGGTCCAGAGAGAAAACACATCAGCAGACAGTGAGACTCTCAAGGTGCCTGAACACGGTCTTCATGCCACATCTGTCTACATTTACAAACTTCTTTTCAATTATTTCAGTACTTACACCTACAGCTACAATGATCTGTTTATCAAGTACTTCTCTTCTCCTAGGCACCTGCATTTAGCTCTGTAGTGGCAGAATCATAGTGACGAGAATTACTATTATTGTTGTGTTGTTATTAGAGCAGCAAAAGCCAATGAACAGTATTTCCCAGGCGCTCTGACAACCACTACACAGGTTACGTCACTGCCTTCGCCACATCTAAGGTGGATGCTCTTACATCACCACTTTATCGTAGGGAGAGTGCAGCCCTGAAAAGCCACTTTCCCCAGATCACCCAGCTAGAAAGTGTCAGAACTGGGATTTCAGAGCCCGCATCTTTTCCACACATAGTTTTTACACACAGACAAACTGAGGTGACCAGTCAAGTGACCTGACCTAGTGGAGAAGTTGGCAAAGGAGGTGGCCGAAAAATAGAGGCCTTTCCTAGTTGTTCAACATATGACCCTGACCCCAACATGTCCTCATTGCTAGTTGGGGACATTACAATGCCCATTAAGAGACAGGCCCCATCTCTGACATCTGGGGAATTAAAGGGGCTGAAGCTTTACCACTATCAGACACTGTCTTCGGCACTAATTTCATGTGTGTCCAGACAGCATTTCATAAGTGACTGAGAAGCCCCTGGAAGTTGCTCTCTCCGTCAAACCAGAAGGCACACTGCTTTCTGCCCCACGCTTTCATCAAGGCATCCTGAAAAAAGGGGATCCCGCATTTGAGTTTAAACCTACCCATTCTAAGTTGGAAGTAAAAAGGCTGTCATGGGGTTCCAACACACCTATTTTCCCCCACTCACTAGTAACAGCCTATTAGTGATCAGCCGGGTACAGCGGGCCCTGGGCTATCCCATCCCACAGTGCTCCCATGTGATGTCTCCTCTCCCCCCAACACTTCAAGTGCTCCCAACCAAGCATGAAAATAAATGAGATGGTGGGTTAACCAGGCTTAGACTCATAGCACCAAAAAATAAAGTAACGCTTATCTAATCTAACAGGCCAGTTTCAATTTCCTGGCTACTCTCCACAGGCCCCTCTTGCTGAAACCCTTTGCTAAAACTCCTCTTCAAACACTGTGAAATCACAGCCTGTTGGAGCACTGCAACTCTTTAAATGCCAGGAACTTAGCTCTTAACTCTGGTGCCTAGCATCGCTAGAGATCATCAGCCTGTCCGTAAGAGCTGCCGACTGTTACCCCATGAACTGTGTGCACTAGCCTGCAACGCAGCAGGAAGTCACCTTCCTGGACACCGTGGAAGGAGCCTCATACACAGGCTTGGCAAAGCCCATTTGTTTTCCATGGAGAAGTAGTTGATTTCTCCTGCCTCATTTTAAACTCACTGTCAAGCCCTCTGGAAATACCAAGGGGCGAGTGTCCTGCAAAGCCCCTACCACGGAGAAAATCAGACCTAGACAAAGAAGAAAAGGGATAAGGAACTGATATCCAAGGCAGATGAAGAGCTCCTAGAGCAGAACAGCAAAACAGCTCAATTAAAAAGGGGGCAAGGACATGCACAGACATTTCTCCAAGAAGATATGGCCAATAAGCCCATGCGAAGATGCTCAGCATGGGAAGATATTTAGTAATAACTAGGGAAATACAAAGAGAGACCACAATGAGATGGACCTCACACCAATTAGGATGGCTATTCTTTAACAAGCAAACATAAAAGAACAAGTGTTGGCAAGATTGTGGAGAAACTGGAACCTTTGTGCATGGCTAGTATGAATGACGTAAAGTGGAGCAGCTGCCATAGAAAATGGTATGGCGATTCCTCAAAAAATAAAACATGGAATTATCATATGCTCTAGCAATTCTTCTGGTATATACCTAAAAGAAGTGAAAGTGGGGACTCAGACAGATATTTGCACACCCACATTTATTCACAATAGCCAAAAGGTGGAGACAGCACAAGTGTCTATTTAGGGATGGATAAACAAAATATGATATACACATTCAGTGGAATATCATTCAGCCACAATATCAATTAACTTGAAGACATTATGCTAAGGGAGATAAACCAGTCACAAAAAGACAAACATTTTTTTTCCATTAATGCTTTTTATTTTATTTTTTCTTTTTGGTATTATTAACATACAATTACATGAGCAACATTATGCTTACTTGACTCACCCTATTATCAAGTCCCCACCATATAGCCCACTGCAGTCACTGTCCATTAGGATGCTATAGAATCACTACTGTCTTCTCTCTGTTATACTGACTTCCCCGTATGCCCCCACCCCACCCCCACCCACTACATTATGTGTGCTAATTGTAATGCCCCTTTTCCCTCCTTATCCCTCCCTTCCCACCCATCTTCCCCAGTCCCTTTCCCTTTGGTAACTGTTAGTCCATTCTTGGGTTCTATGAGTCTGCTGCTGTTTTGGGCCTGCAGTTTTCTTTGTTCTTATACTCCACAGATGAGTGAAATCATTTGATACTTGTCTTTCTCCGCCTGGCTTATTTCACTGAGCATAATACCCTCTAGCTCCATCCATGTTGCTGCAAATGGTAGGATTTGTTTTCTTCTTATGGCTGAATAATATTCCATTGTGTATGTATACCACATCTTCTTTATCCATTCATCTACTGATGGACACTTAGGTTGCTTCCATTTCTTGGCTATTGTAAATAGTGTTGCGATAAACATAGGAGTGCATATGTCTTTTTCAAACTGGGCTGCTGTATTCTTAGGGTAAATTCCTAGGAGTGGGATTCCTGGGTCAAATGGTATTTCTATTTTGAGTTTTTTGAGGAACCTCCATACTGCTTTCCACAATGGTTGAATTAATTTGCATTCCCACCAGCAGTGTAGGAGGGCTCCCCTTTCTCCACATCCTCGCCAACATTTGTTGTTGTTTGTCTTTTGGATGGCGGCCATCCTAACTGGTGTGAGGTGATATCGCATTGTGGTTTTAATTTGCATTTCTCTGATGATTAGCGATGTGGAGCATCTTTTCATGTGCCTGTTGGCCATCTGAATTTCTTCTTTGGAGAAGTGTCTGTTCATATCCTCTGCCCATTGTTTAATTGGCTTATTTGTTTTTTGTTTGTTGAGGTGCATGAGCTCTTTATATAATTTGGATGTCAACCCCTTATCGGATATGTCATTTATGAATATATTCTCCCATACTGTAGGATGTCTTTTTGTTTTACTGATGGTGTCCTTTGCTGTACAGAAGTTTTACAGCTTGATATAGTCCCACTTGTTCATTTTTGCTTTTGTTTCCCTTGCCCAGGGAGATATGTTCATGAAGAAGTTGCTCATGTTTATGTCCAAGAGATTTTTGCCTATGTTTTTTCTAAGAGTTTTATGGTTTCATGACTTACATTCAGGTCTTTGATCCATTTTGAGTTTACTTTTGTGTATGGGGTTAGACAATGATCAATTTCATTCTCTTACATGTAGCTGTCAGTTTGCCAACACCAGCTGTTGAAGGGGCTGTCATCTCCCATTGCATATCCATGACTCCTTTATCAAATATTAATTGACCATATATGCTTGGGTTTATATCTGAGCTCTCTATTCTGCTCCACTGGTCTATGGGTCTGTTCTTGTGCCAGTACCAAATTGTCTTGATTACTGTGGCTTTGTAGTAGAACTTGAAGTCAGGAGCATAATTCCCCTGCTTTGTTCTTCCTTCTCAGGATTACTTTGGCTATTGGGGTCTTTGTGGTTCCATATGAATTTAGAACTATTTATCTAGTTCATTGAAGAATGCTGTTGGTATTTTGATACGAATTGCATTGAGTCTGTAGATTGCTTTAGGCAGATGGCCGTTTTGACAATATTAATTCTTCCTATCCATGAGTATGGGATGTGTTTCCATTTATTGGTATCTTCTTTAATTTCTCTCATGAGTGTCTTGTAGTTTTCAGAGTATAAGTCTTTCACTTCCTTGGTTAGGTTTATTCCTAGGTATTTTGTTCTTTTGGATACAATTGTGAATGGAATTGTTTTCCTGATTTCTCTTT
>JAVSCE010004518.1:0-63749 GCA_032199065.1 Smutsia gigantea
TTTTCTGAAGTCAGAGCTGAAATTTTTGTTTTGCCTGGCTATGGTTGATATTCTATTTTTTACTAGAGCTAAATGTTTATGTACAGGTGACTTTCTCTACAATGTTAAAATATTTGCATATTGGCCTATATAGGAAAATATGGTTCTCAGAGAGGAAGCACATTCAAAGGGAAAAATAAAAAAGCAAAATCTCATCAAATAAGATTTGAAAATGAATTAAAAAAACCATTAGAAAACAGGTGGTGTAAGAGTTGAAGGGACAGGCCATTTTAAGAAAGGCTTTTGATATAGGAAGGGTGGTGTTTCAGATGAGTTCCAGACTGAGGATGGTATACATGGGACAAGCTTGAAATAGCCTCAGAGGGATGACAATAGAAGAATCCAAAATGGATCATAAAATAATAGATGAGACCTGTGTTTTTAGAAGGTCTGGTGGTGTCCAAGAACACTTTAAAAATCTTGAAATTAAGAAGAAACAAGTTTAACCCCAACAAGCACAAAGAATAATGTGTTCGATGAAATGAAACTTATTTGAAGGTTTCTTTGTCTCCTATATTTATTCTAGGTAATTCAGTGGATAAAAGAAGGTTTAATAAAGGAAAATGTCATTGAGAATTTTGTGAGTAGCGGTGCTTGTGACATTTTTCAAGAGAAAAAATGTTTTGTATCCAAATGACCCTCACTTAGATATTTTATGGTGACCCCTCACATTGGTTGATTGATGGCATTTTCTTTCATTCCCTTCTCTTATCTGCATTTCCTTACATTGGTACCCTTTCCAAGGTTAATTGAGATGCTGACCTTTTCTATCTGTGGCTGCTCCTGTAGTTGTGGAGCGATGGAATTTTGAAAGCTCAGCGCTGACAGGCCACCCAACTTAACAGCTCAACACAGGGGTTGAATTGAACTGTAGGCCTATTGCTAGAACCACTGAGCACAACTTCAGGCGACTAGCCTAAGGAAATAGTGGGTGAAGAGTCTATTGCCACTCCTCAGCCAATTATGTTAGAAATGATCACCTCAAAACTCAAATGGATTATTCTTTGACTGAAGGGTTTCAATTTGACATCTTCTGGTGCATTTTTATTTTCCCTAAGGCAAGTATGTCTTAGAAAGAAGCATTCAGGACTGTAGAATTCTAGAATAATAGTGTTTACAGATCATTTAGAAAGCTGCTTATCTGATAGGACATGCCAGGGTGTCACCAATTGTAAAATAACCTCAGACCTCACTCATCCCAGTCAAAGCATCATTGAAAAGTTGAAGCAAATGCTCTAAAATATTCTGTCATCTAAAACATAATATTTAAAATGATTTTCTGCCCTCACTCGAATTGCAGTTACCACTTCTCTTCCCAATTGTAAGTTCCTTTTACTCGGGAATGTTCATCCAAAGTTCTAGAAGGACAAACATAGTGTGGAGTCTAACACTGCCTCCTCTTTGCAGCTCTCTAATGCTCATTAATAGAATTCCTTGGCTCTTTTCCTGAAGCTGTTTTTTTATTGTTGTTCTTCAAGGTCTCTGTTTATTCAGTCATATTGCCATTTAAACTGGAAAACTAGCAGAGATCTCTTTTCCTGTGCTTATAAACGCATTTGGAGATTTTTTGATACACTTTGAAAATAAATAACAGGCATAGGAGAAGCATGCTGGAAACGTAAACCCAAATGTGGCCCTCATTCTTTTTGTGTCACACTTTCTTCGGGGTCTGCATTATGATAAGTAAAACAGTTTTAATTTAGAAGGGAAGCTTGTCAGCACTTCTATAGATTGGTTAAATTCCTGCCTCTTAAGTAACAGAAATATCCTTTCCCCTCAGACATTGATGAATGTGAGAGTGGAGATGCCTGCTGTGCCCCGCTCTGCATCAGCTATTTAGGCAGCTATGAATGCAGTTGTCAGGAAGGCTTTCAGATCAGTTCTGATGGTTGTGGATGTCATAGTAAATTTCTGAGATTCAACATGAAATCACCAATCTGGAGTGGCAATCAATGAAGGAGGGACGTGGGAGGGCAGAGGGTCAGGGTGGAGAAGGGGAGTCTTTGACACTAAAGAGATTTGGATTTCTATGTGGTTCTACCATTGACTATTACATGAACCTGGGTGACTCTAATTACTCTGAGCCTCAGTTCCTCATCAGTAAAGTGAAGACAGTAATAGGATTACTAGGTAGATGAAGGAAAGTAATAAATGTAAATTGCCTAGTATAGTGATTGGCATAAAAAAATCACTCAACTAAAAGCAGCTATTATTATTATAATATCCGTTGGCCCATAATCTCTTTTATCTAATTTAATATATGTAGGCATATGCGAGATTCAGGCAGGCGATAGCACATTGCCATAGGAATCACCCGTGGCAAGCTTGACTGGAATTAGAAAGTTGGTTACTGAAAGTCATTTTAATTAGAGTCATAGCAAAAGGATTGCAGTTCATGAGCCACAGTCCACGTCCGTATCAGAATCCTTTATGTATGTGATATTAATCTAGCTAATGCAAGCTTTAAGATGAGTCATTTTACAATTTTCTAACTTATTTGTTAAAATTGGTTCACTTACCTTTCACATTTTTTTTAACTTTTGCATTTATGCATACATATGTATATGCATTAATGTTAATATATACACATACATATTTGTATTAGCATATATACATATATGTGTATGTTGATGTATACACATGCATGTATTAATATACATATGCATATATAAAAATATATATACACACATATAGGAGAGTTTTAATTTAGTAAATGGATATTTTTATATTTTTATACCATTTTGTACCACTTTTTAAACCATTAAGAACAGTTTATGTAAGTCATTGCTTATTTTAAAAGTTTACCTTAAATATGTTATCTTTAAATTCTTATTTTTGATCATTATTACTATTATTTTGAACCATATTTTTCTTGAAATCACAGCAAAGGTTAGAAGACTGATATTTATTGCAATAATAGTCAAATTTACATAAGAAAATTTAGTACCTCAGAGAAAATAGTGTTTCTTTAAATTTCTGAATTTTGTTGAGGGTGATAGATGGGTTTCTTTATATAGATAGTCAAAAGCCCCCAGCTTTGCAGTGTAGATAATAGCAGAGAATACACAACCATGATGTCTATATATTTTAAACACAGTATATTACCATTTATACTAAATTCCATCCAATTAACAGGGCCAAAAAAAATTGAATTTCATGTACCATCTGCTCTTACACAGAGCGAGCTGAGAGATGATGGTATGCATGAATATACATACTTAGATACACACAACCAAATGGAAAAGATGTTCACAATTTGATGCAGTGCTTAGAAACTCAGCTTCATAAATGAACTTTCAGTATCATAAACACATTGTCCAAAGTCTGGGATCAGATATATCAGTAAGTCACATTAGATCAAAGCTCAGGATCCTTCCAGCTGAAATTCTCCACAAACCTTGTACAGAATTATTCATGGAATAAAGGCTTCATTATAGACATTGAATAATTCAAGAGGGAGTGAACATTCTGTGAAATGGTGCACAGCCTGAGACCACTGAATTTGTTTTCAATTCTTTAAATTCTTCATCAAAATCTCATGAACAAGGTCTCAGAAAGCCACTGTCTATGTGAACTACAGTGACCTTGAAAGTGAGTGAAGGAAAAATAGTTGGCAGAGTATGTTTGAGGAAGAATTTGGGGGCTCTCCTTTATGGCAAAACAGTTAATCGGTTAATAAAGGTGACAAAAGGAACACAAATATGCCCATGGGTTCATAATGTCTATTTTATCTCTCAACACCTAAAAGCAGACATTGTTTAAATTTTTCTAGATGTGGATGAGTGTCTGGATGTCACTACAGCCTGTGACCAGCTCCGTATTAACTCTGTGGGAACATATGACTGCACTTGTGAGGAAGGCTACAGAATTGGAAGTGGTGGAAAAACTTGCATCTGTAAGTCACTGTGAAGAATTTTATTTTCTCTCTTCAAAATACTTGGACTTTCATTTTGTTCTTCAGGAGCAAGAGAGACCATGTATTTCTTCACTCCCCCTGTCCTCCCCTTTCTCTCTCCACAGACTGAGGTCTTTCTTTTCCTTTTGTTCTCCATACTGCAATTTCAACTTTGTGTGTGCTGCTTCTCACCTACATTTACAATAGGCCTTTTGAAATGGCCTTCTAAAAGACTTTTACCTTTCAGTTGCCCCCTGCTTGGCTGTCTAGCTCAAACTGTCATTTCTCTCATGACCCCTTGCTCAATTTTACTTTCTTTTACCCACATGCTGAAGCCAGGCATTTTGCTGTGTGGTGTCAGTTTTAGATGATGATGAGTTAGAAGAAGAAGAATTAGAAGTTGTGAGGTTTCCAGGCCTTCTATTCAAGAGCCTCCCTCTACTGCTTCATTATGTTGCTACCTCTCTGCTTCCCACCTACGAACGTGAGGACAAGGGGGAAGAGGAAAAGATGTTAGAGGAGAACTGACTGCACAGTGGGTGAGTAAAAGAATTTATATCATTTATACTCACCTTTTTTCTTCATTTTTACATAATTCACATAAATTGTCATGTAGACAATTTCATTATCAATATTTAATGCCATCCAATGTTTTAAGATGATGTTAGCAGGGACAAAATTACTTCTTGGAAGCTTCTTATCAAATTCATCATCATTTATCTTTTTTCCCTCTTTCTTTTGAACGATATAGAGTTATGTAGGTAAGTGCAGAAGTGGGGGTTCACAGTGGTTGGGGACTGTTGAAGTGCAATACAATGAAACAGAGGTGAAAAAAACATCTCAGCATAATGGAGAGAACGATTGGGACCTTTTAATTCTACTATTAAAACTCCACTAGAAGTCACTATTGTATAGTTGAAATTTACCTTAAATAACCTTAAAATTTAGATCCTTTCTAGATTTTAAAATGCCAGGAACCAATTGTTCCATATGCTCAGGTGGACCAAGTAAAATATCTTTAGTTTAGAAATGTGAGCAGTTTTTCTTATATATCCATGCAACAGAACTCAACCATCAAATCACTTCTGATCAAAATAAATTAGCATAACCTCTTTTAAAAGTAACAGTTTGCAGCCAGTCTTCTGCCGCTTTTTCTTTTTGTAAAACAGAGCTGCTCTTTTTGTTCTCCGTCCATTTGTTGTATTTTGACAATATCAAGGTTTGATGATTGCTTTAGAAAGCATTAGCTAAAATGGCAAAAGTGTTTTTATGCTGTGGTCAATTGTAATACATAGACATCTATATAAAAACAGAAATGCTTTCTAGTTTTTAAATTAAGCTCCTGATACTTCGGCTACACAAAGTCAGAATCAAAATAGTTTAGGGCTACCAAGGTATTCAAAATTGGAGTGGCCAAGTTCAGGAAAGAAGAGAAGTTCAGGCAAGTGAGATGTCTGCCTCCTTTCTCCCTGAGCCATTTGCTAGTGTGTGGGCTCTGCAGGCAGAGAAGCCAGGAAGTGTACAGATAGCTGCTACGAGGGTGAGGATCTGCATGCAGTTATTAACAGTATCGCGGTGATGGGGAGGTCAGAATCTGCCAAAAGAGAGAGGTCTTGCTACACATGACAAACTTTTGATCAGAACATTGGAAAGACCCCTACCTAGAAATGGGAAAAAATTGAAATGAACATTAAAACTGAAATCAGGTTTCTCCATCTTTATTCAGATGAAGGTAATCTCTCTCAAGAATTGAATGGAAATCACATTGAAGTACATTTATGCAATAGAATACTACACAGCCATAAAAAATAAACTAGTATGCACACAATATGGGTGAGTCTCATAAACATTATATTGAAACAGAGTACATACTTCATGATTACATTTATATAAAATTCAAAAATAAGGAAAAATGATCTATGGTGACAGCAACCAAGATAGTGTTTTATTTGTGAGGCTAACGATTAAGAATCGAGTTACCTTTGAGTTTTTTTCATTGGTAACAATCTCTGTCTTGATCTGGTGGCATTTGTGTGGGGTTGTATACATTGTGTGAAAAAATCATGAAATGTACCCGTTTGTGGCACTGCTCTGCATGTATTTTAAACCTCCATAAAAAGGTTTACTTGGGAAAAAAAACAACTTTGCATAAAAAGCCCAGAAAGAAAAACATCAAAGTGCCAGGAAAATTGACTATTTTTATGTTCAGGAATCAATGGTAATTTTTCATTTTTGTAGTTTCTTAAATATTATGAGTATTGTTTAGGGACTGTATTCGAAACTCTATTTGAAAACATGTCTCTTTGCTATTGTCTTTATTTCTGGGATTAGGAAATATGCTCAAGGATCATGCTTTTTTTCCTTTTTTCTTACTGAGCACCAGACCTTCCTACTGCCCGGACAGGCTTCCCAGTGAGCCCCCGGAGGACTGCTGACACCTCCGCATCAGAGGGTCCCAGGTGCCTCCATTCTGCCAATCACAGGTGCTGCCACAGTCTCTCCCCTGGTCTCCCGGAACCAGGCGGTGAAGACCACGGACAAGGCAAACAAGCAGTGCAATATACTCGCTGAGATACAAAAGGAGAAAATGAAAGCTGTCTTTCTATTAGACTGGATACCGAGTAATTAAAATCTCTGCAGCTTGCAGGTCCAGAAAGTCTCTGGCTCGCTCCTAGTTTGGATGGCAGAACCACACCCGCGGGGTTGCCGACACAGCTAGTTAAACGACAGTGACCGAAGAACTGCTATCGAGGGTCACTTGCACACTTTACCTCGTTCCTGAAACTCCACCCCTCACATTTTTAAAGCTTCCTAGACATCTTGGCTGTATAACTGTCACCAATCTTAATGTGAAGCAAACTGCACCTTCTGTTTTGAAAAATGGGAAGAAAATGTTGAAAAGCAATGTCATTTATTTTTAACCAGGAATGAAAGTGGCGGAGACTGTCTTGAGAGGCCCAGGGTGTCTTGCATGGTCAGACACTGATGAAGTCAAGCAAACCACTGTTTGGCCTTTGGGGAAGTGTTTAGTATTCCAATAAAAAAATTGGGAGAAATGTCTGTGACTTTAAGTTTAACTTGAGTAAATGCCATCAAATGAAGCTTCGTACAAGTGTTGAGATAATTTCAGTAGCCGTCTTAATGGACATTTTATCATAATGGCTGAATATTATAAAACTACATTTATATCACTTCCTCTACCTACTCACCCATCCCATTCCACGTGCTAATGTGGAAACTTGGCTTCTTAGTCACTTTTTTCTGTTTTCAAGGAGGAGGATACTATGAAAAGCAAAGGAAAAGGAATAAGGTAAAGAAACTGGTGGCAAACATGGATTGAGGCCTATGGTGTTAATTTACATACAATGAGCCTTTGAATTCTTAGAGCAACCATAGAGGGGTATAATTTTTAAAAATATACCTTGAAAATGAATCAAAAGAAGTTAAGTAGCTTGCAGAGTGTCTGGATTATAGCAAGTCACCGACATCGGCAAACCAGCACTACATCCCTGCAAAGTAGAATATTAGATCACACAGTACAAGGATTTCCTAAATGCCTCACCAGCATCAAACAGAGCAATTATCCTGGAGAAGAAAAATTTTAAATAAATATGTCCCACACCACAGCTGGATGACTTGGAAGAGGTCAGTTTTGCAAGGCTGAGTTTGTCGAGTTGCAGGTCAATACAGGCGGGAGACTCAATACCAAGTTTTACTAATTTGTTCATTCATCCACTGAGGGACACTTGAATAGGACCTGGCCAATGAGCTCTCAGTCTAGTAAGGGAGACAGGACAGAAGCATAGCTAACTCTAACCCAGTGTAGAGTGAGAGGGAGGGACAGAGAGAGAAAGTGTGACTTTCAACCCACTAAAAATATAAACAGTTGTAGTTAGACTGGGGCCATCAAATGAAGCTTCGTACAATAAGTGGCAGTAGACAAAGACGGCAGTTTAACAAAAGTCACAAAGCTGGACAAGGCAAAGCATTAAGCAGTGAGTGGTTTAGTTTGCTGGAAATGATAAGCTTTGTAAAGAGCTGTAATTAGTATAGAAAGAGAAAAGGACTTATGAGGTCCTGTGTGTAGATTGTTACAAGCGACTAGATTAGAAGTGTACACTTTATGAAGCAGGAAGTGGGACACTCTTAATGTTCTTTGAGCAGCAGCAAAACATGAGCAGAGGGATGCTTGAGGAAGATCTTCAACACCCTAAATAGTAATTTTGGATGAACCACTTCACTTGTTAAGACTCATGTTTTGCATTTATCTCATAAAAGAAACAATATTTGTGCTCTTTCATCCCATACACAGGGCGTTTGAAAGACCTGCTCATATCATCTTCCAAGCCAATCACAAAGACTAAGAAAACTCTTTGATTAAAACATTTCTAAGGTAAATTTAAAAAGAGAAAGAGGAAACAAAGGTACATTTTGTTTTTATTGGCAGTTTAGTATCTGCAGTATACCTTCATTTAAAATATAAAGGGAAAGATTTATTGTAACTATCAATTTTCAAATCTGTGATATTTTCTCACCAAAGACTTATATAAAAAACCTAAAAGTGTCATTGGCTGTACTAACCTATTTTTAAAAGAAAAAATACCCAAAAAGAAGCAGCAGTCAAGCAGTGCCATTAATTGCACTTTATAACACAAATCTTTTCTTTTTTTCTTCATTGGGAATAGCTTGCCAGGGCATAATGATTTATTTAAATGGAGGGATTTTTATAGGCCTAGAATATTAGGATCCTTTATTAACTCTCATGTTCCGTGGATAAACAAGAGACAGCGCCAGGTTTCCAGGGAACACAAAATCTCCCTTTAAATCACATGTTCAGTTTAAAACCTCGGTGCTTCACAGGCGTTCCTTATGCACAGCAAATAAATTGGTTTCTCACTCTTATCGATTGCTTACCTTGTTAAGGCATTTTGCAGAGAACTCATGTGAAAGAGAGCTCATCACCCTCTTACCTGTTCCTCCAACTATTACTTGCTTTCATCACAAAGAATGCCTCCCCAGCCAGCTGGGCACCTGCCTCAGTTCGTGTGGTCCTCACAGCTCAGACTGCAATCATGTCCGAAATGTAATCTAAACAGACTGGCATGTGAGACCATCTTGATTGGCCCAAACTGCCTACCTCACTGAAAATGGAAATAAAACTGTGCATTTCTCAAAAAGGTCCTCAAGTTTGAAAACAGAGAAAAAGTGACTAAGAAGCCAAATTTCTGTATTAGTATCTGGAATGGAGTGGGTGGGTAGGTAGAGGAAGTAATATAAATGTAGTTTTATAATATTCACCCAATTATGATAAAATGTCCATTAAGATGGCTACTGAAATTATCTTAACACTTCGCATTTACTCAAGTAAAGTCACAGATATTTCTCCCAATTTTTTTTTATTGGAATACTAAACACTTCCCCAAAAGCCACAGTGGTTTGCTTGACTTCATCAATGTCTGACCATGCAAGACACCCTGGGCCTCTCAAGACAGTCTCCGCCACTTTCATTCCTGGTTAAAAATAAATGACATTGCTTTTCAACATTTTCTTCCCATTTTTCAAAACAGAAGGTGCAGTTTGCTTCACATTAAGATTGGTGACAGTTATACAGCCAAGATGTCTAGGAAGCTTTAAAAATGTGAGGGGTGGAGTTTCAGGAACGAGGTAAAGTGTGCAAGTGACCCTCGATAGCAGTTCTTCGGTCACTGTCGTTTAACTAGCTGTGTCGGCAACCCCGCGGGTGTGGTTCTGCCATCCAAACTAGGAGCGAGCCAGAGACTTTCTGGACCTGCAAGCTGCAGAGATTTTAATTACTCGGTATCCAGTCTAATAGAAAGACAGCTTTCATTTTCTCCTTTTGTATCTCAGCGAGTATATTGCACTGCTTGTTTGCCTTGTCCGTGGTCTTCACCGCCTGGTTCCGGGAGACCAGGGGAGAGACTGTGGCAGCACCTGTGATTGGCAGAATGGAGGCACCTGGGACCCTCTGATGCGGAGGTGTCAGCAGTCCTCCGGGGGCTCACTGGGAAGCCTGTCCGGGCAGTAGGAAGGTCTGGGCTCGTCATGTGAGATAATTCTTTAAGTTCTTCAGGTTTTTGATGGGAAATTAAGAAAACAGAAGTTGCATCTGTATTTTTCAAGTGGCCTTTTCTGAAGGAGTCAAAAGCAGTCTGTATAGACAAGAGTACAACTGCTTTGACTGGTGACATGTGTAACAGAACAAAAGAAGTGATACTTAAATCTCCAACTATGCTCTAAACAGGATGAATCCTTATACAGAGAAAGTCTTTTTCTTCTACTGAGCAAAAACTTGATTTTGTATGTGCCGGTTTAGATATATAGGAGCTTAGGATAATTTATTTTTTCTGCATAACAAAAGGAAGAAAAAAAGAATCTCTTGGGCAAACCAGGGAGGAAGAGACATGAAAATTAGAGAAGAAATGGAGAGCAGAGAAAAAGGAAAAGAGAGGAGGAATAGTGGATAAAACACTCACAGAATACCATTGAATGTGTGTAGATTTTTCACGGAAACCAGTGAAGGGCCACATTTTCTACATGAGTTGATAAAGCACAAAAAAGAAACTGCTTATACAGGCCCAAGAACAGAAGACAGAGTCAGTGAAGATTTAAATTTTCAGGGATTCCAGAAATCATGGGAGTTTATTAGATTCTCAGAGATCACAGAATACAAGATATAGAAACCAAGTTTACTGTACTCTCTGAGAGGTGCAGGAAGGCTTGTGCTGGCATCCCAGTCATTCATCCCCTTGAACAATGTTTATTCATTTAATGAATATATATGTGTGTATGCATTAAAACAACATATATACATATATACAAACACATATGTATGTAAGTTTATATATGTGTTTTTTTTTCACAGGCACATAAGTGTTTCTGTGTGTGTGTGTTGATATATATAAAATATTTGCAAGGCAGTGTGCCAGGCATTATGACATGGTAAGAAAAAATATATAAGAAATAAATAAGACCCTAATCTCCTTCCATGTGGAACTTACTGTCTTTTTCAAAACAAACATAGGTTACAGATGTTGTTAGGTATTACAAATTAAATATTAATGTATGCTTTGAGGTCAGACCATGAGGACACTGCAGACTGTGTAAGCCAGGGAGTAACTTCTAGAGACGTATCACTTAACACTTAAGCAAAAGCCTGCCAAAAGAGGAGACATGAGACTGAGGGGACCTCATGTTCCTGGTTCTGAAGTGGGAAAAAGTGAAGTACACCAGAGGAAGCTGAAGAAGACCAGCTGGTGGAACAAAGGCTAGTCGGGGAGCTATTACGGCAACATGGGGTCAGCCAGGGCAGGGACATGTAGGTCTTGTTAAGTTTGGAGATTTTAACTTGGCAGCAATGATAAATCATTGTAGAATTTTAGGGAGAAGACATAAAATCACATTTGCACTTTTTGAAAGAGCTCTCTAGCCTCAGCTCCATCAGATTGGAAACATCTTACCTTTTGTCAACCCTTTATTTCATATAGCAACAGCTCTAGCAAGTTTTACATGTGGGTAAATATTTGCTTTGTTTGTCCTTCCGCCCTCCAGGATGCCCAAAAGGATTCTTCGGGAAGAGCTGCAAAAGGAAATGGAACTGCGCCAACGGCGGCCGTTGCCGCGGGGTGTCCGGCGCCTGTCTGCGTGCACCAGGGCGCTGCAGGAGGTCTTGTCATCTAAGTCACAGGCACTAAATCTGCTCTCTGTGTGAAACAAGGAGGCTCGGAAAGTACCCAAAATATGTGAGACAAAGGAATAGAGTAAAAAACATTACATATTTTATTGTCGTACCACATAAATATAATATATATATTAGATGACAATTTATGTTCCAGTCTTTATTTAGCCGCCTTACATTATAGAATCTAGATTTTGATAAATGAAAGAAAAATATTTATGAATTCTTTACTTTTTTTTTCAAGTTAGTGTTTACCATAATTATTGAGCGAGAATTGTTAATAGTTCATTTAAAAGAACATTTGACACTTTATGGGAATTTAGTATCAATGAACCAGAACAAGTCTTTTATTTTTTGGTTCTAGTGAAAAGCAGTATCATTCCCTAAAAATCCTGATACAGGCCTTCATTTTGTATTTGACCATCAATCTCATTTTGCAAAAGTTGTGAGAAAACACAATCATCAATAAGGACTTCAGCCTACCAGTAACTTTTAGGATTTCTCCTAGTGAGGCAGCTCTGGGTCCGACCACCCCATCTGGAAGCTGTGGGCAAATACCTATAAGCCTGCAACAATCTCCACCCTGTTCCTCACCTATTCCTTATGCCCCCCTCTGACAATCCTTCTGGAGTGGACCCCAGTATACTGTTACCAGAAGTGGGTCCTTGGTTTCTCTGCAAAAACAATTTAAGAACGGGTACAGAAAAGGCATTGAGCTTTAAGAGTTATTTGGAGATTTAGAGTTTAGAACAAGGTAAGAGTACATGCCTGAGAGTTGGGGCTTGGGCAGACCCCAGGGGTACCACCAAGGGAACAATAGGGAGCCTTTTTTATATGAAGGGAAATGTATATGCATTAAGCGGGGTTAGGTTTCAAAGGGAACAGGTGGAGTCTTTCTAGAGTTCAGGCTTGCTCCACCTTCACGTGGGGCAGGGGAGGTCTTCGACTGTATTTGGTCCCCAGTGGAACTTTATTGCAATTGGAGGTGTGATTTTTGACTATGTTAGTGAGTGTATAATGTATGTGGAGTTGAAGTCAGGGTAAATTTCTGCTCCATGTTGGAACCAGCCGGTTTGGGCCACTGTACTATTTGTATTCTCATTCTACATCCCACAGAAACAGCTTGCACAGAATTTGTGGAATATAAGCAAGCATCTAGCTGAATGCCCTCCTCTCCTTTCCCTGCTCACGTCTGGCTATCTACCTACTCTAACAATTCCATGATCCATTTCTTAATAACAGAGATCTTCTAGAGTCTTATATTGCATTTTTAGTTGAATGTGCGTAGATCTTATCTATTTTATAAAAGGCATGCCCCTTGAAAACAGAGAGTAAATTGTGAATACTCCAGTAAGAAAGCCAGTGAAGGTATCATAGAAAACTGAACCTGGGTCATAAGGAAAGGTTAGGCTTAATGAGCAAAATAAAAAGAAGGGAAGAAGGCACGTGTAAATGTGAACAGTGCAGGTGCCGATAGCATGTTCCAGAATATCATCAACTTCCAAGACTTAGCAAGAAGAAACCTCACTAAGAAACAAAGATAACATCATTTCTATTATTGTTCCTCTAGGGTAACAAGACAGACTCCATTTTTTTAGTAATAACTTTTAAATATTTTATAAGGTAATATTAGATATTTTGACAAAAAACACTGAGATCATAATTCATCTGGTCTAAAATTTAAAGAGCTGGTAGTGATGGTGATTAACATTTTGAATATGATCATCTTTATGAAAAAACATGTATTCCGGTTCTGTAGGCCACTTATGGCTTAGACTTGAGGCTTCATTTGTTAATGCCATTGTCTGGCACTAAGGAGCTTGCAACCTTATATTAATGCTCTAGAGCTTTCATAATAAAGTACTACAAACTCAGTACCTTAAACCACAGACACGTATTGTCTCACAGTTTTGGAGGCTGAAAGCCAGGATTAAGGTGTTGGCAGGCTGCCTTGGGAGTGCTAGGGGAGAATCAGTTCCCGGCCTCTCCCCCAGCTCCTCATGGCTCCTTGGCCATGACAGCATGACCCAAGCTTTTCACCTGGGTTCTCCCTGTGTGAGTGTCTTTGTCTAAATTTCACCTATGTATAAGGACACCAGTCATCTTGGATTAGAGGCCCATTCTTCTCCAGTATGACCTCATCTTAACTATATGGGCAATGACACAATTTCCAAACAAGGTCACATTCTGAAGTAATGGGGGTAAGGATTTCTACATAGGAAATTTTAGAGGACACATTTCAATGTACAACAAACCCTGAAAAGACACTGGAATGCCAAAAGTGGCTACTTCTTCCACTTTTCTTTTTTTTCTAAGCCTATTTCCATAGTTACATGTTCTTAATATATCCAGTTGTCACACTGGTCATTCCATTGTGCCTGAGTTTGTCCCCTGAACCACCATTCTACATGCTGAACCTGGGAGAGTGGGGCATAGAAGCCAATCCAGGAAAGTGAGTAGGAAGAGGCCCCCCTCAGGGAGACAACAGCTCTGAGAGACCCAGGGGCTTGGTGGATCTCAGAGAGGGCTCAAAATATGGAAGACATAGGAAGGATAAAAGAGGGATTGCATAGTTTATCGTCCAAATGGGATATTATTTATAGTGAAAGGGGACCTGTTAATAATTCTGTTCTGCTTTCAGGATAACTCTGTCTGTCCCTGGCAACTGGGACAAGGATTACCCTACATGGTGCCTTTGTAACCACTACTTTAAATTGTCTCTGCTAATAATAGCAGATACTAACAGATGTTAAGTATTTCTATCCACCAGAAAGTTAAGTGGCTTTATTTTGTTCTTTCCCGGTAGTTTTTGACAGCAAAGCATATAGAGACATACAATACAATTACCTTGGACCTGGAGGGCACCTGAAGGATCTTTCATTTGATAAGTCATCTTATATACAATTGTACATCTGTAATGGGGGAGAAAAAAATTACCAGAGGTATATTTTGGAAAGGGAATCAAATTACTGTAAGTAACTCCTTAAAGAGAAAACTAAGACTATGTTTTCCTGAATGCAAAGGCGGGACTTTTCAAATTAGAATTCCTGTGCTGACTACCAATTCTAAAACTCAGTGGCACGGGGAACATAATGAAAGAAAGGCGAGCACCATTTGCCAAAGATGTGGCCGAGATAATGCTGCTATCACGAAAAAAGTTCTGTGTCATCCACATGATGTAACATTATTTCCAATTGCCATATAAGAAAGGGGGTGAAAACAATGGCAAGCTTTCACATCAGTGCTTGTCCATCATCTCCATGCTGGGACAGGATGACTATGGGGCCTGGCAGGCCTTAGCAGTCCTCAGAGAATATTAACTATAGGCACCAATGGAGCACATTGAGAAGCAATTTCTCTCCCAGAAGCACCAAAGCCTTTTAAGTAGTTCAGGCTTCACGGTTCACATCCAGTTGCCAAAAAGCAAATGAATTGCCTGATTTGAAAGACATTTGTTTCCCTATTTTTTTGGCAGTCGGGATGATCTGCTTGTTTCCCCATAATCAGGGCCTGCAGAACTACATGCCTGGGCACTAACAGTGTAAAAGACACGAAGCGTGGTTTTCAGGGGACTGGTTTGCCTCAATCTGCTTGAAGACTGTCCCAAAGGGGCCCAGGGAGTTGGCTGCTCTTCAGAATGTCAGTGTGTGGAGGAGAACACCCTGGAATGCAGCACCGAAAATGGCAGTTGCACCTGCAAATCTGGTTACCAAGGCAACAGATGCCAGAAAGGTACAATCTGATGATGAATTTTCTTTCTTCTCTAATAGCAATGCACGGCCTTTGTTCAGCACCATCTGATCATTCATTAGTTAATCTACCAGTGTCCTCAGGAGATGGGTAAGCTTTATTAATCCCCTATTTGCAGGTGAGGAAACAGAGACAGGGCAATAAAATTACTTAACCTTGTCTTCTCAGCCTTTGCTATTAGCTGTCCCCTTGCAAGCTTGAGCAAGGGGAGCAAGATCACATCGCAGCGAGCCTTAGCCTAAGATTAAAGCTGGCCAATCACTTCTTGGAGCTGAACTAATCAGCCAAAGGCCCTGCTGGCTTCCAGAGTTGAAGAAGCATTTTCTTTATACCTAAAGATAGGTCACTCAAACAAATACAATTCAAAGACTCTCACCATAGAAATATTTTGGGAAATTTAAATATGGTTATCAGTGTAGTCCTTTCTCAAATTTTTAAGTATTCATAAATTTTTAAATTGATAAATACAGAAGTTTATGAATAATTCCAACTATAGGTAACATACAGAGATATATGCATGTGTGTGTACATGTAAGATTTGGAAAAAGGAATCCCAAGATGTTAGCAATGGCTGCCTCTGGTTTGTGGACTCATGGAATGCTTCTCCCCAAGTATCTACAAAACTCTTTTAACTTTTCCAAAAAGCTTATGTCACCTTTTCACTGCATCTTGTCAGTACCACCCCACTTTAAAATTGCAAGTTGCAAGATTCCTTGAGCTTTTTAAACTTTTCTAAGGTTTGTATCATCTTCTAAGATGCTATTATTATGATAATAACATATTCCAATGTTATTATGTCTAATATTCATTGCCTGTTTTTCCTGCTACAAGCTAAGCCACACAGGGGAGGATATTGTCCATTTTGCCACTGAAGTATCCCAAACCTCCTAGAACAATCCTGACACACAGGAGTTGCTCAATAAGTGTCTTCTTAAATGAATATGTAAATATCCATTGGTCAGTTTTTATTCTTTATACATTTTTCTCTCTTGTTGCTACGTACTGTGACTTAAGCACCGGTTAGTATTTTACTCAAGCGAAATTATCACAGCATTTTTTTTCTCTTTAATACATAGCAAGACCAAATGTATAACAGATAAAGTCATCAAAACTAATGGCAAGTGAAATTTTTGCCTTCAAAGTGATCTAAAGAGCCATCTTATTTAAAACCAAGAGAAGCAAATAAGTTTGAAAGGAAACCATGATACAGAGTCAGGCACTGGGAGTGGAGGCCATCTTTGACCCTAATGTGCTGGTATCACTCCTTGCACTGTCATCTCTGCACAGTCTGCAGGACTTTTCTGGAGCTGACTGAAGAGCATGAGACTCTTCCATGTTGCAGAGTCACAGCTGTGGCTGTGAACCTGGAGTATGTCCACCTAGACTTCGTGGAGAGAGGGCTATTAGGTAGCTAGACTGTGACTTTCTAGGCAAAGGAGTAAAGAACTTGGGGAAACAGAATCCTGTCATCACATGAATGTGTTTGATATGGTATGAGAGTGGGTCCCATGCAAATCTCTAAATCTCCTACAGATTCAACTGCTTTTTAACCCTAGAGGCAGTCCCTTCTTACCCATTTCCCCCACCTAGAGAAGTCAGGCCCTGGAAGTCAACTCGAGAGAAGACATCACTGTATACATACACCTGGGTAAATTTAATTTATTCTGATACCATTTTCTTAAAGTAGCTGCTGAATCTACTATGTTGGAAGTGCCTCTGAGATTTCCACTGTGAAGGGAAATGAGTTGAAAGTATATGTAAATCAGCAAAGCAGAGAGGTCGCCATAATCTCTGGAAAACATACAGTTTTCCAATCAGATAACTTTGTCCAATTCTGATATTTTTGTCTAACCACAAAATGAAATTAGGACTTAGACTGGAGCAGGTGAACGAGGTTGCCATGATTGACAACTGAAATCACAGGAAAAAGAGCTCTCTAAGTTGTGTCATGATGGAAATCAGGCCTGTTGTTTTGCTTTCTCTTTTTTTAAAGAGTGAAGTAGCCCAAGTGCTCCTAGAACCAGACACATCTTTAAAAAATCTTAACTCCAGACCTGTGTCTAGATTGCAGATGAATAGTTAATTAAAGCCTGCAAATTGTTTCAATGGCACTAATGAATAGTGCTCTCCACAATCAGCACCAGGTCTTATTTAGCCCATGAGCAATGACTTCTAAGAGTAGAAGAGCTGGTTTCTACACTAATTTGTGAAATAGCAAAAATATAAAAATAACTAGTCTTTGCCTTGTTTTGATTAGTTTGTAGCCTGGGGTATTTTGGACCCCAGCTGCAAGCAGACCGCTGAATGTGGAGAACTCTGGCTCGCTGAGACCTTTGAATCCGTCTAAGGAGGCCTCCTCAACCCGTGTGTCATATTAAGGACACAGTTGTGTTACAGTAGTTCCATATTCAATGAACTTCTAATTTTGAATTCTGGTGGGTCTCTAAGAGCAGGTTAATTGGCTTGAGAGATGCTAGGAGCCTAGTATTGTAGCGTGAGTTGAGGGGAATAGCTGAGATCACCAGTTTCAGAGGCCAGAAGATCTGGGTTCAAATCCTGGTTTTGCTGTTAGCTTTATGACCCAAAGTAAATCAGTTTATCTCTCTGAGAGTGTCAGTTTCTCTTGTAAAAACAAAATAAAGTTGCTCATGTCTTATGGCAATATTTATGGAAGTGTGAGCTAATTTATATAAAATGCTTGGCAGAGACTAATGATCAACAGTTAATAGCTAGGAACAGTATGAACATCCCAAAAAACAAAATAATTCTGTTATTTACAGACTCTGCTCAGGACAGGAAAATGCTTTCAGTCCAACTTGATTTGATGTAACTTTTTTCAGTTGTCATATGTTTAGCAAAGTCTCACTGTCTGGCTTGTGTTCAGAGAACACTCTCTACCAGGTTTCTAGAGGATTCCGGGATAGGGCCTGCACTGACCCCTCCTGCTGAGGCCTCAGAGGCCCCTTCTCCAGGTCAAAGAAAGGGCATGCAACAGAGCACGCTCCCCCCTCTCCCCACCTTAGGCATTGTACACTTCCAGAAAATGCACAAATTACAAACCCCTGGGGTGATTATTCTGTTTGACAAAAGAAGCAAAGATTGGAGAACATGCAACTATTTGGTGACAACTTCCCAAACAAGGCACCTCCTAAGCTTCTTCTACAAATTACATCTCATTTTCAGGTTTTGTCCTGTGCAACTGCCTCCAAAGATATATATCAAAACTGCTTCCATTGTTGCTGTCTGAAAAACCACATTTTCAGCAAAAAGCTAACCTCTGTATTTGTATTTCCAAAGTGACAAGATAGAGCATCATGTTGATTTCTTCAGCGAATATTTTTGGAAGTGCTATAAATCCTTAGAGGCTATAGGAAGGTTTCTTCCTTTGCAGCTCAGTCGTCCGCACAGACTCACACACATGGGCACACTTTTCCACCTCACTTAAAGGCAATAGCAGAAATCTGCGGGCCATCTTGAGATTTTTTACAAATTTTGACTCCTTTCTTTTTCTCTCTTTTTATTTTACAAGCCTGCCCTGTTGGCCTCTGGGGACCAGAGTGCCACTTCTCCTGTGGACCCTGTGAGAATGGAGGTCAGCACAACAAAAAAACTGGAAACTGACTGTTCACCTGGTCACACAGGAAAAGCCTGTACCATAGGTAAGTCATTAACCTAGACAGGATAACCGACAAAGTCAATAAAGGTGTTAGGTTTATAAATATTTTTTAAAATTTCGAACTGCTCTATGAGACATTATATCGTGGTGTATGTTTCAGTTATCTACTATGGTCCACCAATCCATCCCAATAGTTTGTAGTTTAGAAAATGATCTATTATTTATTTTGATACTGTGGGTTGATAACATGGTTCTCCTTCTGGTCTCACCTGGAGTCATTCGTGGCTGCTGCTAGGCAGTAGATCAGCTGGGAACTGGGCTTGACAGGGCTTCTCAACTAGGGAACTTGGCCTTCCCCATGCATAGCATTTCCACAAGTTCAGCTGGGACCTCCTCATCACATGGCAGTCAGAAGACAACAGTCCAGCAAGGAGCATCCCAAAAGTGTGAAAGCAGGAGCTATAACTTGCCAAAAAGCCCAACTTCAGAAGCCACACATCATCATTTCTGCCACATTCTTCAGTTAAAACAAGCCACAGGCCAGCCAGATACAAGGGGAGGAGAGTGATTCTATGTCTGATGAGAGGAGCCAGGACATCTCATTGCAGGCAAACTGCAAGCTGGGACAGATGGTTACAGTCATCTTCGGAGCCCATCTACCACAGTATACTCTTTAAAGTTACACTGAAAGGCACTTTAAGAATCTTCTAGACTATATTTATCATTCTTGTCAGAGTGGGAACAAATTATAGACTGATAAAAAGTAATGAGTTAAATTGAACCCACTTCACAGAGCCAGTGGAACCACTACCAGCTATCTCCTTTTCAGCTCGTGATTCTTACGTAACCTCTGTTAACCCTGCCTGTATTACCTTTTCTACTCCATCTGTAGTGGAGCAGAGTAATTTTAGAACTGGAGGAAAGCTGTGGGTTAGATAGTAATGATGGTATTTTGAACATTACCATTAGCAAAAGCCTGTTGTTGGTGATTGTCTATGATTTTTTGAAGTGTGAGGAGTGATCTGAATTAGCTGTCAGTGCTTCCAACTTTCCATAAACCAACCATCAAAGAAATGTATTTGCTTCCATGAAAATATAAAATGTAACATCAGGATAGTAGTTGGCACTTAGCTGATCATGTGATCTTCGGAGGCAATGCATTACTGACCCTAAGGGTAGCCCTCAAACAAGAGTAATAGGTTAGGGTCTTTGCCTGACAGTTTCCCTGGATTTAACTGGGTAGTTCTAACTGTAGGACTGTCATTCTGGCACTGTTGACAAGCATTTCAAATAGTATAAAAATTTGCCCGAGCAGCAGTTGGCTATCCTGAACCTGCTTGTTTGCTTTAAAAAAAAGCTTAAAGGTACGAATTTACATATTCAAAAGGTGGTTACTTGCTATTTCCACAGTGAAGTGACATTTTCTCTTGCCTAACTCAATTTTAATGGAATAATTATTAAGCATATAGTGATAAAATTTACACTGTTCCAACTGTCAGGTGATATAGACTATTTAAAAACAAATGAAGAAAAAGACAAACTGCTCATTCTTTAAAATATTAATGTTAATAGTTATCTTACAACTCTTCTATTCTAGGATTTCACACCCCAGGAGCATATGCCCTGATAGTCCTATGAGATTTGCAATGATGAGTAATAGTATTAGAATTTTATTGGCAACTTGGTAAATGAAATAGTGTGTTCAGTTGAATAGGCAACAATATTCCCTCATACGCAGTCCAGTTCAATTTTAGTGTTACATGCTATTATTTGATCTTACATACACAGACACAAACACAAATTACATAATCATCATAATAAGATATTTAGGAAAATGTGTGGAACCAAAGGATAGGACTCATTAAAAATGCGTCATGCATACTCTACAAAGAATGTGTGTGGCATTTTAAAAGGGGCTTGAGTTTGAAAAAAAAAAAGAGAAAAATATACAACATTTCTCTAAATACCTTGTTATGGTGCTTACAGAATTTAAAAAGCCACTTACTTTGCATAATGAACTGGAAAAATACTTATAGGCTATACAAGGTAATGTTTTAGAGGCAAAAGAGACCAAAAAGCTATTTCTAAAGATACTGGCTTTATATAAATTCCAGTTTGGGGAAGTTACAAATACAAATACTTGGGGGAAAAAAATCCCTTGAAAAAACAGGTTTTATTTCACTGTGCTGAAAACTATCTGGATTATGGTAGGTTGTTTTATGGATGTTTATGGATGTTATTCCATCCCGTTCCCCACTTCCTACACAACGTGGAGTGGGCAGGGGGCAGCTGTATCTTCCTAGGCATTCTCACACCTACGGTAAGAATGTACCATCTCTGTTTAGTTTTATATGTCAGGACTTTTACTCAAATAATCTGAAAAGTGGTATCAGCTTTTTTTTCTTTATGCCAGCATTATTTTTTCTTTATGTCAAATAGAAACAAACTGAAAAACCACCAGAAGGAGAATGAGGAAACAAATTATATATAAGTGTACTATTTTGAGACCACATAGAAGAATGTGTAATGTCAGGAAAATTGACATTAAATTAACGTTAAATGATGTATGTAGAGAATGATCCAAATCTATGAGAACATGTACCCATATATATTATGGACAATCGTAGTAGCAAGGACAGCAGTTGTTACCAGTGGCCATCTCTAGACGGTGGGACTATGGGTGGATATTTTTCTCCTTTATACATTTCTGTCTTTTCCATATTTACTACTTTACCATTTTCCCCTTTAACAATCAAGGGGAGAAATACATCATCTTCAGACCAGTCATTGTCTAGATATCTAACTACGATAATTGCCTGTTTTTAAAGTATTATCTGATGGCCTTGACTGTTCCCAAAATAGTGAAGATGTTTTTCCTTCGTTCAGACTGAACTTTTTCCTCTGTTAATTAAAGACTCTTTTCTCCTGTTTCACATGATGTGGCTATTGAGCATAGCTTGGTAGCACCACTAAAACTCTTAAAAGATTAAAGAAAATAACATAGTGATGTTTCCTCCGCACTTCATTTCCCTCTCTTCAGAAATCCCATTTTTCTATTCCTCAATCATTTTACCAATGATTCTCTGAATTCTGCCATGTTTTTCATAAGCATATACCAATATGCCTCTTCCCTACTGAAGGAGAGAAAATTAGGGAGAATGGGGAGAAGACAATAAAAGGAAGATACTAATTCCAAATACAACTTGTGCTTTAAACAGCATATAATCAAACATCATGAAATAATGATAATCAAACACCACTAGGCATTGTGAAAATCATATTGGATACAGGTGTGAACCTCCTCTAGAGTTAAACTGGTAAATGTTTAACAACTGGTTCTCTGAAATGCAAAAACCCTGGTTTGTAGTGTTTGCTGATTCCCACAGTGTAGTACTCCCGCCACGGCGATTTCAAGAGTGTGATGCCTGCGGGTTTGCAGAATTCCTGAACATTTAACAGTTGGCTTTTCTGAGCTGGTAGTAACAGTTCCAACTACCATTGGACAACAAATAATTATTTTCTGAACATACCGAATGATTTCTTAAACTTTACTTTCTCTTTTGATGTTAAACAATGATTACTTTTCAGATGTTGGTTTTACTTTGCTGTTTCTAAACTAGACCTTTTTGGTTGAATTAAATTAACCAACTGATAGTTCCAACTAAGAAAAAATGCACTACTTATCTAGTTGGTTTTATTTTTAAAACTGAAATCAGTTGTTGGGATGAATTGATTCAAGATTAAAAAAAAAAGGTTAGGGTGTGACACAGCCTCCTCACTCTCTCACTCTTTTCCTCTAAAATTCATTTCTCTAGGAGTATTGACTCAGATCTAGAGGAACCATTTGTTCCTAAAACAACTCCTAAGCTATTTTCCAACTTCCTGTAACACACCTACCATAAACCAGGGCTGGTATTTCCTTTGACACACCATTGTAGAAAAGAAGGCCGTGATCTAAGGCAGGAAAAAAAGAGTATCCATAAAACAAAATAAAACAAAACTAACAGATAAAAAACTATTAGAAAAACAAAAGTCCTTAAGCATCCCCAAAGACAAGGAGGTGAGATGTAACAATTTGTTTCTAACCTCTCTGAAGCAATCCTGAATCTGATTTTAAAGTTGAGGCAAAGTAAATTGTATTTAAATAATACATTTCCCATCCTTTCCAGCAGAGAGATGCATATCCCTCACCAATCTGTTTCTCAGCAGGAGGCCCAGCCTGATGAGGAATCGGCCAAATGTCAGCTCTCCCCGAGAAGTGCAGCAGAGAGGCAACACTGAAGGAGTGACAGGCCTTTCAAAAAGCTATTGTGCAAATTCAGTTTTAAGGAAGTGATGTGGTTGAGGGCTGATGGGTGTGTCACTGCCCGTGTGTTCATCTTCCCGTCATCTGCGGAAACGCAAGGGGGCTGGTTGCAGTGATATAGTGGCATTACGTTGAGGGATGGTGGATCTGGTCTTTAGGGGGCTTGTCTTCCTGTAGTTTCAAAAGTTAATATTCACATTAGTGCTGACTTTTTATCAATGCTGTAATGTCTCAGGTCTTTAAAAATACAGTTAATCCTGTTATTACTTTAGAACCCTCAATGACTTACTGAGATGAAGTAAAAAATCCAGGCTTGGGCACTGACGGCCATCACCAACCTGTCCCTGGCATCATTTTGACCAATCTCACCACCCCCATACTTTAGTCATGCCCCAAGCATCATGCACTTTTATGATGCCATTCTTCGTTGCTCTTCCCACTAACAATTTTTTTCTCCCTCCATTTTTATTGCCTGTTAAAAGTCCAGTCTATGTAACAAGCAAAAAAAAAAGCTAAATCTCTTCCTTCCACAGCTTCACTCATCATATTGTCTTAGGTCAAGCAATCAGTAGTTGAGAACTAGATTATCAGTAATGTTCATACCAATACACATGCCTAGAAAATGAGACAGTTGTTATTGATATTAAATATTGTAGCTGCTTGCTCATAAAATTTAAAGAATATTAAAGTTCCATAGAAAAACCTAAGTAGTCAAGAAGTTGGTTTAGGGTTTTTCTGTTTTTGGTTCCACATTTGTAGGCTGCAAAAAGAGTGGCTGACATAACCAAGAGCATTGTTGAAATGTCAAGTGCCCTCCCAGCCTACGCTCTGCGTAATGATGGAGGGAGCATGCTTGTCGTTTTCTGTATGCAGCTTGCCTGGCCGATTTCCACAGTCTAAGCTGCCTGCTGCGGCACGTCAGTGATGAGAGCTCTCAGTGGGGCCTCCCGACTAGCCAGTGTATAAGCCCAAGGACGGATGCTGTGGATCGGTAGCTGACTATGAGTCCTGTCCATCACCTGACATCAATGATACGAGGGATTTTTTTTCACATTCTGCAGATGCTGAGTAGTCTCAGTCCTTTTGGTTTTTATAGAGCTGTCCGGTCTGAACTGTTTAAAATTCTCTGTGTGTGTTGGTGAGTATACCTGGCTAGTAATCCATGATTACTCTTGCTGCTTGCTTCCAGAGCCCTGAATTGAATACCTGGCACAAAATAAATTATTATTTGTACAAAGTGCGTTATCCTGAAGTTCTGCCTTCCAATACACACACATGGCTTTCATATATGCATATCTATATTATACATACACACATACGCACGGACCCTTTATGTGTTATTAGTTGGGCTCATGGCCCACTATATTCTGGATTTTTTATACACTCATGACTGAATATTTATTTCTACTTGTTCGACATGTATTCATTCCAGTACTGTAATTGCTTAATATTTAAATATAAGGACCAGTGTGACATGTAGAACAATGTCTTTTCTCATGTGTTTTTTGATACTACTGTGTCCAGATATCATAGTTTCATTAATAAGCAAAGATCTGACAAGGATCCACATGACATAAATTGTCCTGAGAATCTGCAAGTGTTCTGAAAGTGAGAAAGGTTTCAGCTCATAATATTCATTGTGTTTTAATTTTGTGATTGCATGTGCGTTCTGCGTACAGGTCATTTCTAAGTGCTAAGGGTACTAAAAATAGGTGACTTCCTTCCCTCAAGGAATTCATTCACCATTGATTGGATTTAAAAAGGTGTAGAAACCACTGATTTTGCTTATATTTTAAAAGAGGGTATGTGAACGGATGTGTGAGAGAAAGTTGTGATTAATCCCACTAGAGGAAATCCCTGAAAGCTTCATTGAAGAGGTGAGATATTAGATGAGCCTTAAAGAATGAGTACAGATTTGAAGGGAGGGCTTGTGTGTAGTTCATACCAGGCAGGATAGCTAGCATGAGCAATGGCCTCATGGTATGAAGCTATATGCATACATTTCATGCATATCATTGGAGCATGATTGGATTTCGATTTGGATGTGGTGGGAGATACAGGTAAAAGGAATAGATAGTGAAAATCCTCTGGTGAAATTAGAGAATTTAACCCTGCCTTTGGAAGCAGCAAGGAGGGTCTACAAGTTTTGAGGAGTAAATGAATGTGATCTCAGCAGAGCATCTCCGCTCTGCTCAGCCCGTTGATACATTTTTCCCTGCTTCTGGATGAAGTCCCAGAAAGATCCCAAGGCTTTTCTAGACACTCTTAATTTTTACTGCATAATCCAATCAAAAAGTACAGTACTGTCTTATCAAAACTTCAATTTCTAGTCTAATTTAAACTTGTTCCTTTGCCTGGCCTAGGCACAACTCAAGCTCAGAAGTAGGGAAGAGAGAAATGGTGTGGATCTTCTCTCTATTGCCACCCTGCTCTTGTGCTCCACCTGCTTCTTGGTGGATCCCTTTCCACAGAGACCTGTGTGGGGCTGGCACCTGGCCTGTGGGAAAGGGGTCTTGTACTTTGACTTTGGTGGAAGATACCCTCTTTATTATTTTAGTGTCTCATCTTTAAATATGGGTCTGATACTGGTTTATAAATCTCCCAATTTCAAGAAAGCACATATCAAGCTCTCAAAGTAGCTCTCTGAAGGCCCTCTACACTTGACTTAAGGTGAAGGGAAAGCCTTCCATAGATAGGGGAGAAGGAAGGTACAGTCCTTTGACATGTCCAAAGTTGCTGTCCAGTGCAGTAATGAATTCCTGCAATCTGGGACCAGCCTTGCAATCTGGGACCCTCCTGTCCTTCTCCATTTAGGCTCTCCATTACATTAGGTAATTACGTAATTAGCCTTAGTTTCCTTCCCCATAGAATGGGACTAGTAAAACATTGATCTCCTCAGATTCTTATGAAAGCTAAATAGTCTAATATGTATTATACTTTTGGTAGGCATTTAGCATGTAGTTATACTCTGAATTACAGACTGAAAACCTCTCTCCTTAAAGAAAGTCTCTACCAATCTTTAAAAATTAATCTGTAGCACTTGTTATATACCCTCAAGTAACTGAAAAGCTAAGTACCACAAAACTAGATTAACACTCCCTTCGCAAAACTTGAAGAAACTGTCTGGGCACACAGTAATTTGAGGTCTCTTCTGCAAATCTGTGACAACAAAAAAAATTCCATTTTGTATCCTGCTATCTAGTCAATATATTTTTAATCCTCATTATAACCTTGTGGGGTCAGTCCTGTTTTTAATCCCCATTTTCAGGTGGGAAAAGTGAGTCACAGAGAGGTAAAGTAATCTGCCAAGGCCACATGGTTAGTGAAGAATTAGGATTAGAACCTAAATTTGATTTCAATGACTGATTCAATCACTATGCAATGCTAGCTCTCAAATAGCTATATGTATACACACACACATCACAGTTTTAGTGAATAGATGTGGGATATGGAAGATGGTTAAGTGCGACAATGATCCGGTATGTATAGTTTGAGACAGGTTGAGCAGGACGTGCATGAACGATGATATGTTGGAAGACAAAGTCTTAACTCAAAGGAAAGATGAGAAGGAGGAGTGTAGATGTGAGAACCATGAACATAGAGATGGACTGGATGAGAGGACTAAGGAGAAGACCCTAAAGAGAAAAGCCGTGAAAACTATGAGCAGAAACTCAATAAATTACCTACATTTAAGGGGAAAGAGAGGAAGGGAAAACAGTGAATGAGATCAAGATTTACTTAGAACAGATGTTACGAACTGGTGGCCTGAGAGCTAAATTTGACTTGCAGATGTGTTTTGAATGACAGACAAACTCCTTTTAAAATATGTGATCAAATATTTTAAAAAATGAGAAGATGTTGGAAGAGTGGGCCCACATTCTGCATAGAAACAAATGACTACACTAAGTTGGATCCTACCGCTGTAGGTGGGGCAGATGCTTCCCAGTGGGTTGTGGTCCCTACTCCTCCCGGGGGTTCACTCGCTGAGACTCCACCTGTTACACCTGGGTGTCATCTGCCTGGCCCTTGGGGACGTGCATTTTTGATTCTACATTTGGAAAATTGTAAAAGGAAAGAGAATAACTCAAAAATATAATGCCAGAAAAAGGATGATTTTCAAGAAGAAAAAGATAATCATTGTCTTGTATGCTGCTAAAAAAAAGAAAAGAAAAAGTAGTAGAAAAGCAAAGGAATTGTATTTTTATTTTGTTATTAAAGTATCATTGATGTACAATCTTATGATGGTTTCACATAAACAACACAGTGGTTTCAGCATTCACCCATATTATCAAGTCCTCTATCGCAGTCACTGTCTGTCAGCATAGTAAGATGTTATAGAGTCATTAACTGTCTCCCTGCTGTACTGCCTTCACCCTGACCTACCTATATTGTGATTACTAATTATAATGCTCTGTAATCCCCCTTCTCCCGCCCCCACCCCTCCCCTTTGGTAACCACTAGTCCCTTCTCTGTGTCTGTGAGTCTACTGCTACTTTGTTCCTTCTGTTTGAAAAGCAAAGGATTTGTGACTTAAGAGTTAGTAATTAAAAAAAGGCACATTCAGGGAAAAGGGGATGCCATACAGAATGGCATTAAAGAATAAATGGAAGTGAGAAAATAAAAAAATAGCACCACAGACTACCCTTTCAGAAAGCTTTACAATAAAGGAAACAAAATGATTACCCCATTTGTTTTTTTTGTTTTTGTTTTCTATTAATAGAATGCTTAAAATATACTTTGCCTCTCCAAGATGCAGTATCCCTCTTGGCCATCAATTTACATCATTTGCCTTTTGATAAATCTTATTCATTCTCAATCTTTCTCACTTGAGAAGGTCAGGCCCAATGTAATCATGATAAAAAAGGACTCAGAGTCTATAAGACTTATTAATGTTGAAATGAAATCAAATACCTGGAAATTTGCTTTCCCATAAAATTTGCAAAGAATATATTTAATTAATTATGCTGATAGATGCTTAGGGAAATAACTTTTTTAACTCACCGATTATTTTCTATTGTCAAGTTTTAATTTATCTTTTTCCTCCTCTTCCTCCTTCTCTCATACACGCACATATGCACACAAATACCGTATGAGATTATGTATTCTATTTTTTCACTCATTTGCCCATTCCCCCATCTCCTTCCCTATGGCAACCATCAGTTTGTTCTCCGTGTTTATGAATCTATTTATGCTTTGTGTGTTCTTTTTATGAGTTTATTTATGTTTTGTGCATGAGGGTTACCTAAGCCATAAATCTTTTTGTATTTTAACATCTCTAAAATTAGGGAGTGTCTTACAACTGATAGCACAACAATACGTAACTATACCTGGAAACTTTCTAACATAATCTACTTTCTAAGAACGCATTGGAAGAAAGTGCCTATGACTATGATACAAATAATTTCTATCTCCTAAGCCCAAAAGGAGACATAATACGAAGGGTAAAACCAGATGAAATATGTGTATTAATCAATTTTCAAACAGTTTGAAGTTGCTCAATTTTAAATGCCTGATTGATCATAATAGTTATTTCCAACCTGGAATAAATAACTGCCTGTTGGCTTCTGAGACACTAGCGATGCTCAGTTTCTGAGAGATCTGTATTTGCTTTTTTCTATAATAAAAATGACAGGCCCAAGAAATCGGAAAAATAAATCTTTCTGCTATGTTAAGATACTGTCGATCTTACTGTGTTCTTGTGCCATCATTAGTCACTTGTCTGAATATAGGGAAGGAAGCCTGCAGACCACTTAATGTACCTCACTTCAGTTCAGCAGCAAAGAGCACAGACATCCTGGATGTCTACCTTTGTGAGAGTTTCCACATAATTAATGTGTTTTGAAAGCTCAATCTGAAACTTCCCATCTTGAGGACGAAGTGCTGTAATATCATTGAAATTGCTTATGTATTCCCACAAGGAAAATGTATGTTAGCTATTATCAGGGAATTACATTTCATTATATTATAGAATCTGAAAATATCTCCATTGTATATTTCACTGTATGTTGCCAAATTTGAATTTGAATTTAAGGGAATGCAAAATGAGAGCACTAACGTGCCTGTATATAGTATACTTACAAGTTTGCATTTCTATGGAAAATGTCTATAACTATGATCAAGCAGTCTGATTTATATCTCTAATAATAATATCATGATAAAAATTGTTTAAGGTTTTATTCTTTACAAAGCATTTTTCATATCCATTATCTTATTCAAACTTGGTAAATTACCAAAGGGGAAACAATAATGTCCACTTCAATATTACAGGACTATTGAAATGGTAAGGAAGCTGATTCCAGTTATATTTAATCTCTTAAGTTATTATTGCCATCAATCTTGAATTATGTGTTTTTCATGGTATTGAATATGCAGTCTTAATATTGCACTATCTCAGATTTTATATCCTTTTTCTCTCCTATTTAAAAATTTTAAAAATTAAAAGACAGTTCTGTTTGAAAACATTTGAAAAGACTATGCATTGGACAGTGAGTAATTTTAAGAGTGCCATGCAAAGGTTTGCAAAAGCATCCTTTGCAAAGTGGCACATTCCACATACTTGGTATTCAAGTACATTATCCACCTGACAAGATAGTAAAATATCCCACTCATCTGTTCAGGGCTAATTTTTCAACTTTAATAATTTTATTAGTTCCTAGCAAGGCCTTTTAAAACTTTGCAAAGAATATTAATAACTCATTAAAGATTAATTACATGTCACCTTTGAGGTCAAAGAGTTGGAGTGGTTTTTAGTTATCTGACTTAAAATGCCTCTGCTCTGAAAAGAGCACATAGTACAAGACTTTCTGCCCTCTTCACCAACCTTAAGTTCTTATTTATTAAAACACATACACACAAACATCAACTCAAGTGTATTTGACAACAACTGAATGAGAAGATGATGGCAGTATGCATGCTGGCAGAGAAAGTTGGTACAGAGGGATGTGCTCGAGGGAAGACAGGTCACCTCCTGAACCTTGTGTAGCCTCGTTTGCTAACTGCAAGACCACTCAGAGGTATGTCGGTTATGATTAAGTCGCCACTAACATCTGTATGTTGTGTTCATGGAGTATAACCATAAAATTTAGTTCAGCAAAGGCTTGGAAATAAGAGGATTAAATAAGACATGGATATCTACATGAACAAAAGTGAAATGTTGAGAATTATGAGGTAATGAGAAAGGAGACTTAGGGAATAAAATAAAAGTTTAGAGGAGTCTGTTTGGATTCTTAAATAATTCTCACTTTGATGTGTTCACAGAGTCAGCAAAAAATGAGTAATGATACATGTGGAAGGAAGCAAAAAAACAGCCTTAAAATTCTTTAAATGGAAACCATTTAAATCATTGATATGTTCCTAATGTGACCACTGGTGAAGAATGCATCATTTTCCTCATCTTTCAAATTGGATAAAATAATACTTATGTTGATGGATTACTATAAGGCCAGGGTTACTATATAAAAACATCTACAAAAGTCTTCACAATGTAGATCTACAATAATTCGGAACTCTTTATTATGACAATTAATTTCTAAAGTATCCAGGCATCACTTTCCCAAAACTCCAAGTTTCAAAAAAAAGGAATCTGGTGCTGTGCTTTGTTATTCGGCATGATTGTGAAAATGTCCGGGGTCATTTTCATTACAAATTTGGGATAAGAAATAGTTTCTCTGTTTCTCCAAGGATTTATTTCTCTCATTATAGATGCCTATGAATTCATCCCCAAAGGTTTACCAGTTTCCCTTCTTCCTAAAAATGCCTTGGGGGAAATGATATTCCTTCCTGGAATTCTGTTACTTAAATGAAAGCCTCTGCCAGTCAACTTAGCCAGTTTTCCCTTGGTCCTGGCATACAGAACATGAATTGGCTTCCAAGACAAAGCGTTCAGTAATCTGTATGCAAAGTCGTATTTTTTTCATAGCTCTGAATGTCACATCCAAATGTAAAGCTGCCTGTTGCCTCAAGTGTGAAATTCACTCTCATTTACATTTTGTATTTCTTTGCAACCAGTGATCCTGGTATTTGTGGAGGAGGCCATGGAAGCACATGTAGTTTAAAAGTAGCAATAACTGTGACCTCTCCCACCTCTGTCTTCATGAAGAGGGTCTCATTTAGAAGCTACCTCTGGGCCAAAGAAGTAAATCTGCAGGGGTCAAGGGAATAGAAATCTCTATTAATTTTTTTGTCTTGATGATACTTTACAGCCTCTTCCAAGCTGTAGATTTTCCAGTATGTTGTGATCACCAGTGTTTTTAGAGAGCCCATGTGTCAAATTGTATGGTCTCTTTTAGCATTTGAATTCAAATATGGACTAGATTGGTACCAGGTTGTTTTCAGAGAACTTTGCCTGGAAATAGTCTGCTTAGCACTCAGAGTTGGGTTTTTAGGAAGAAAGAATATTAAGTTGTTTGTTTTTGCTCACTAATAGAGGAGCATGCTGGGACCAATGTCCCAGCTGGTACCTGTACGTGGGGATTTAAAGACAACTAGCCATTTTCCTGAATGTGTTTCATCTTGAGCTTTTGAGGTTGATTTCAATTCTAAGTCCCAGCTGAGGATCGAAAGGTTAGTGGAGAGTTTGCCTATTCATGATGCAACTCACTTTTCATCTGGGTCCCCAGTCACTCCATGGCTGGATCACTTTTAATCTTTCACTGCTTTCCTGCAAAGGTACTGCTCCTTTGAACGACCTTTTCTGACACAGATGGTCAATGACAAGAATCTACTGTCTCTGTGGTTAGAACCAGATCTCTCATTTAGCTAAAGCACTCTACCAGAAGTCTGGATTTTTAAAGCAATTAGTTGTAGTAATTGTACAACATACCGAGAACTCTATCTCACGTGAGCTAACAAAAATGATAATAATGCCTACAATCTAGGACTAAGACATGAATATAAAAAGTATCCTTTATTTAGAGAGGTAACTTATTGATCATAATGTTGGGCAAGATTGCATAGCTACTCCTGTGTGGCACATTACCTTATAATGTAATGACACAGGAGTTCCGGGAAGATGGCAGCGTGAACAGGGAGGCAGAAATCTCCTCCCAAAACTATATATATCTATGAAAATAAAGCAAATACAACTATTCCTAAAAGAGAGACCAGAATACACAGGACAGCGAACAGCCTGCATCTGCACCTGGGAGGACTCGGCACCCCGGGAGGCGGGTAAGATACGGAGCGGCAACCCGGCGGGACCTGAGCACTCCCCCACCCCAGCACACCGGCGGGAGGAGAGGATTCAGAGCCAGCCGGGAGGGAGTGGAAACACAGGCCAATGAAATAACCAGCTCTGGTGATCTGCACCTGGAGCGCTGACACACATCTCATGGTGTATCAGATATTGGAGAGACAGAAGGTGCAGGTTTTGAGCTGGGAACGCCCGGGTGCTTGCAGCAGGCTCCCCGGGACAAAAGAAAAGCGTGTGCTTTTTTTTTGGCGGTCTTAAAGAGGCAAGGATCCAGGATCACCCCAGCATACTCAGTGCAGCAGGCAGGGAGTCCTGGGGAATTTTGGACCCCTTGGCTGGTGACTGGGAAAAAGTAGCCGCACTGAAACTTCACATAGAGAACAAAAGCCTCGCATTCGTTCTGGCTCTGGCCAGACCTACAAAGGGCCCTGCGGAGCTGTGTGGCCACAGCTACGGAATAGTGGAGGAACAGCGCCACCTACAGCATCCTTACAGAATCTACTCCCGGTGGGTGTTTTGGATTTTTCTTTCTTTCTTTCTTTTCCTTCTTTTTTTCTCTTTTCTTTCTCTTCCTTCTTTTTTTTTAAGTCTTAAAGAGCCCAGCTGACATACATGGCACCTACCAGCGAATATTTCTATCGCCATGAAAAGACAGAGGAATATGGTACAGACCAAGCTCACCCAGACCCAGACAACACCAGAGAAGGAACCTGAAGGGATGGAAATGCACAATCTTCCTGAAAAAGAATTCAGAATAAAAGTCATAACCATGCTGATGGATCTATAGAGAAATATGCAAGAGCTGAGGGAGGAAGTGAGGGAACTGAGGAAAGACAATGCAGCAATGAGACAAGCCATCGACGGGCTTAGCAGCAGACTGGATGAAATGCAAGAGGCTGTTACTGGAATAGAAATCAGAGAACAGGAATACAGAGCAGTTGAGGCACCGAGAGATAAAATGATCTCTAGGAATGAAAGAATATTAAGAGAACTGTGTGACCAATCCAAACAGAACAATATTCACATTATAGGAGTACCAGAGGAAGAAGAGAGAGAAAAAGGGATAGAAAGTGTCTTTGAAGAAATAATTGCTGAAAACTTCCCCATGCTGGGGAAGGAAATAGTCTCACAGTCCACGGAAGCCCACAGATCTCCCAACACAAGGGACCCAAGGAAGACAACACCAAGACACATAATAATTAAAATGGCAACGATCAAAGATAAGGACAGAGTATTAAAGGCAGCTAGAGAGAGAAAAAAGATCATCTACAAAGGAAAACCCATCAGACAATCATCAGACTTCTCAACAGAAACCTTACAGGCCAGAAGAGAATGGCATGATATATTTAACGTAATGAAACAGAAGGGCCTCGAACCAAGAATATTGTATCCAGCACGATTATCATTTAAATATGATGGACGGATTAAACAATTTCCAGACAAGAAAAAGCTGAGAGAATTTGCCTCCCATAAACCACCTCTACAGGACATCTTAAAGGAACTGCTCTAGAGGGAAGCACTCCTAAGGCTAAAAAGATGTCACCAGACAAAATAAAATCATAGCAAAGAAAGCAGACCATCCAAATACTAACTAAAGGCAAAGAATAAAACACCTAGTATATAAAGAATGGAGGAGGAAGAATAAGAAGGGAAAGAAAGAAAGAAACATCAGATGGTGTTTACAATAACTTAACAAGAAAGTTAAGTTAGATTGTTAGATAGTAAAGAAGCAACCCATAAACCTTTGGTAACCACGAATCTAAAGCCAGCAATGGCAATAAGTACATATCTATCGATAATCACCCTATATGTAAATGGACTGAATGCACCAATCAAAAGACACAGAGTAACAGAATGGATAAAAAAGCAAGACCCATCTATATGCTGCCAACAAGAAACTCACCTCAAACCCAAAGATATACACAGAAAAAAGTGAAGGGATGGAAAAAGATATTTCATGTGAACAACAAGGAGAAAAAAGCAGGTGTTGCAGTGCTTGTATCAGACAAAATAGACTTCAAAAAGAAAAAAATAGCAAGAGATAAAGAAGGACATTACATAATGATAAAAGGGTCAATCCAACAAGAGAATATAACCATTATAAATATACATGCACCCAATATGGGAGTGCTGGCATATGTGAAACAAATACTAACAGAGTTAAAGGAGGAAATAGAGGGCAATGCATTCATTTTAAGTGACTTCAACACACCACTCACTCCAAAGGACAGATCAACCAGAGAGAAAATAAGTAAAGACACAGAGGCACTGAACAACACACTAGAACAGATGGACGTAACAGACATCTACAGAACTCTACACCCAAAAGCAGCAGGATACACATTCTTCTCAAGTGCACATGGAACATTTTCCAGAATAGACCGCATACTAGGCCACAAAAAGAACCTCAGTAAAGTAAAAAATACTGAAATTCTAACAACCAACTTCTCAGATCACAAAGGTGTAAAACTAGAAATAAATTTTATAAAGAAACCAAAAAGGCTCACAAATACATGGAGACTTAACAACATTCTCCTAATTAATCAATGGGTTAACGACCAAATCAAAACAGAAATCAAAGAATATATGAAGACTAATGACAACACAACACAAAGCCACAACTTCTGTGGGATGCAGCAAAGGCAGTTCTAAGAGGAAAGTATATTGCAATCCAGGCCTATTTAAAGAAGGAAGAACATTCCCAAATGAATAGTCTAAAGACACAATTACTGTAATTGGAAAAAGAAGAACAAATGAGGCCCAAAGTCACCAGAAGGAGGGACATAATAAAGATTAGAGAAGAAATAAATAAAATTGAGAAGAATAAAACAATAGAAAAAATCAATGAAACCAAGAGCTGGTTCTTTGAAAAAATAAACAAAATAGATAAACCCCTAGCCAGACTCATTAAGAGAAAAAGAGAATCTACACACATAAACAGAATCAGAAATGAGAAAGGAAAAATCACGACGGACCCCACAGAAATACAAAGAATTATAAGAGACTATTATGAGAATCTATATGCTAACAAGCTGGAAAACATAGAAGAAATGGGCTTTTTAGAAAAATACAACCTTCCAAAACTGACCAAACAAGAAACAGAAAAACTAAACAAACCAATCACCAGCAATGAAATTGAAGCAGTAATCAAAAAACTACCCAAGAATAAAACCCCCGGACCTGATGGATTCACCTCTGAATTCTACCAGACATATAGAGAAGAAATAACACCCATTCTCCTTAACGTTTTCCAAAAAATAGAAGAGGAGGGAATACTTTCAAAGTCATTCTATGAAGCCAGCATCACTCTAATACCAAAACCGGGCAAAGACCTCACCAAAAAAGAAAATTACAGACCAATATCCCTGATGAATGTAGATGCAAAAATACTCAACAAAATATTAGCAAACCAAATTCAAAAATACGTCAAGAAGATCATATACCATGATCAAGTGGGATTCTTCCCAGGGATGCAAGGATGATACAACATTCGAAAATCCATCAACATCATCCACCACATCAACAAAAAGAAGAACAAAAACCACATGATCATCTCCATAGATGCTGAAAAAGCATTTGACAAAATTCAGCATCCATTCATGATTAAAACTCTCAACAAAATGGGTATAAAGGGCAAGTACCTCAACATCATAAAGGCCATATATGACAAACCCACAGCTAACATCATACTTAACAGCAAGAAGCTGAAAGCTCTTCACCTAAGATCGGGAACAAGACAGGGATGCCCACTCTCTCCACTGTTATTCAACATTGTACTGGAGGTCCTAGCCACAGCAATCAGACAAAACAAAGAAATACAAGGCATCCAGATTGGTGAAGAAGTCAAATTGTCACTATTTGCAGATGACATGATATTGTACATAAAAAGCCCTAAAGACTCCACTCCAAAACTACTAGAACTAATATCTGAATTCAGCAAAGTTGCAAACGTTAACCCAAACATATACAGTCAATTAATATTTGATAAAGGAGCCTTGGATATACAGTGGGGAGATCACAGCCTTTTTAACAGCTGGTGTTGGCAAAACTGGACAGCTACATGTAAGAGAATGAAAGTGGACTACTGTCTAACCCCATACACAAAAGTCAACTCAAAATGGATCAAAGACCTGAATGTAAGTCATGAAACCATAAAACTCTTAGAAAAAAACATAGGCAAAAATTTCTTAGACATAACATGAGTGACTTCTTTATGAACGTATCTCTCCGAGCAAGGGAAACAAAAGCAAAAATGAATAAGTGGGACTATATCAAGCTGAAAAGCTTCTGTACAGCAAAGGACACCATCAGTAGAACAAAAAGACATCCTACAGTATGGGAGAATGTATTCATAAATGATGTATCCGATAAGGGGTTGACATCCAAAATACATAAAGAACTCACGCACCTCAACAAACATAAAGTAAATAATCCAATTAAGAAATGGGCAGAGGACATGAAAAGACACTTCTCCAGAGAAGAAATTCAGATGGCCAACAGACACATGAAAAGATGATCCATATTGCTAATCATCAGAGAAATGCAGATTAAAACCACAATGAGATATCACTTCACACCAGTGAGGATGGCCAACATCCAAAACACAAACAACAAATGTTGGTGAGGATGTGGAGAAAAGGGAACCCTCCTACACTGCTGGTGGGAATGCAAATTAGTTCAACCATTGTGGAAAGCAGTATGGAGGTTCCTCATAAAACTCAAAATAGAAATACCATTTGACCCAGGAAACCCAATCCTAGGAATTTACCCTAAGAATGCAGCAGCCCAGTTTCAAAGAGACACATGCACCCCTATGTTTATCGCAGCACTATTTACAATAGCCAAGAAATGGAAGCAACCTAAGTGTCCATCAGTAGATGAATGGATAAAGAAGAGGTGGTACATATACACAATGGAATATTATACAGCCATAAGAAGAAAAACAAATCCTACCATTTGCAACAACATGGATGGAGCTAGAGAGTATTATGCTCAGTGAAATGAGCCATGCTGAAAAAGACAAGTACCAAATGATTTCACTCATATGTGGAGTATATGAACAAAGAAAAAACTGAAGGAACAAAACAGCAGCAGGCTCACAGAACCGAAGAATGGACTAATAGTTACCAAAGGGAAAGGGACTGGGGAAGATGGGTGGGAAGGGAGGGACAAGGGGGAAAAAGGGGCATTACGATTAGCAGATGTAATGTTGGGGGGCACGGGGAGGGCTGTACAACTCAGAGAAGACAAGTAATGACTCTATAGCATCTCACTACGCTGATGGACAGTGACTGTAATGGGGTTGTTGGGGGAGACCTGATGAAGGGGGTAGTTTAATCACCATAATATTGCACATATAATTGTAGATTAATGATACCAAAATAAAGTATAAAAAAATGTATTGACACAAAAGAATATTATTTCACAAGGGTCCATGGATGGACAGGGCAGTTGTGCTGGTCTAGCCAGACTCATCTGGACTCTCTCATGTGTCTGTGGTCAGCTGGCAGGTCAGCTAAGGCAGGCTGACCCAAGATGGCCTCATAGGACTAATCTCAGAACTGGCCACCTTCGCTTCTGCTGCAGTCTACTGGCCGGAGCAAGTCACAAGGCTAGCCAAGATTCCAGGCGTGGAGAAATCAACTCCGCTACTTGAAGGGCAGAGCTGAAAGTCCCATTGCAAAGGGCAGGGACACAGGGCTGGGAGAATTGGGGACATTGTTACCATGAATGGACCACAGTTGCTTTCTTAGATTATGAAGGACAATATTAATAGCCCCTCATACACTGGATCACACCAATTCTTTTACTCACAGTATGCTCCACAGGTCAAAGGTGAGATGTGAGGTTTTTGAATCATCTCTACTTTTGGTGATGTTAGCATTTGAGAAAAATAGCTAGATTGCTCCATATTGTTATCTTGCTCAGGTTAAAACAGATGTAATTTCTCTATTTAATGGTCTTGATTTTTAAAGTAGCCTGTTCTGAAAGTGTTTCTTCTTTTTTTCTTTCACATATATGCAGCCGGATATATATGTGTGCATGTGTGTGCATTCGTATGGATATATGCGTTTCCTACTCCTCTTCTGCCAGTATGCCAGCATCCTTGCTATTTGACATTCTGAAGCACCACCTTGATTACTGATTATTGTAAAGGTCACTTCCAGTGGAGGAGGAGATGGTACTTGGCTCACTGGGCCCAGCCTCTATAGAGGTTGAGAATGTTAATAAGCATGTTTACACATCCCTTCATGTGGTAGTTCTAATACAGAAATCCATGGGCTTAACAAGAGGGGGTTCAAAATCTGGCCCATAATTTTGCACCCAGGGTAGCTGCATTAATAATCTTCCATTGGTTGTAGTGTTGTCATCTCCATTAAGAATTTAATGAGCACCAACCGGTCTAGCTATTGCACAGAACACGGAGGTAGCCACGTCCCCTGCCCAGCAAGCTGTTGCACAGTTACAGAGTTACTGGTGTGCATGAGGACCTGGGGCCTCTCCATTTTCACTTACTTCATAAATCTGGACACAGACCTCACTTTGGGGCTCATATTATTAAGAAGAGACTACAGAGGAAAAAGAAACCCCATTTGGTAAAGTCAATGGTATGCCTGCTTCTGTAGCTACCCGTGGTTTATTACCGCTGTATGTTATTTCCAGCAGTACTTATAACAGTGATCATAAGGGACCTTTAAAGACTTGCTGATGCCTCTTGGGCAGTTTCAGAATAATACAGTTTATAAATAATTCTGCCTACATAGCTTATGTCTTCAGGATTCCTTTACTTTGCTTTGTTTGTTCCGAGTTTATTTGCATGAAAACAGGTTATTTGGATATTTGTCCTTTGAGAGCTACTGCTTTTTCCTCCCTCCGAGTCAGAATCACATGCTTCCCTTGCCACAGTCTTTTCCACTGACAAGAAAAGATTTGTGAACTATAGTGAGAGACACACATAGGAACAGACACACCGCTGTTTATCTTTTCTAAGAAACCACTGTGATTTTGCTGAGATGTGTGGGCTTTCTGAACTTGGGTCTTATTAACTGAGGATTCAAAGTTGGCTATTCAGATGATCATTTCAGTGTGTGTTGTGGGGAGGGAGATGTTCCTATTAACTTGACATTTAATTGTACAGCAGGTGCATATCTTTAGTAGTTATCATTCCTCTACATGCAACAGAAGTTAAGCTGTACATTAGCATCAGTAAAGTATATGTGATTCTTTTTAGTTCATATCATTTTTATTCTCCAAAGACATTGCAAGTATGAGCTTCTATATCCAGGCTTTATTTTTTTGATCTACCTCCATTTTGAAAGAATTTTGTAAAAATATCAAAAACCACGTTTATGTGCATGCGGTTAAACTACCATTTCTATTTGAAATTCAGAAACGCAAGCATGTACCAAGGGTTTTCAAAAAACACATGTACAATTTTATTTCAGTATTTTATAAAATGTTTCACAGGAATATCTGTTAAAAATACACATTCATGGCCCTTTGTCAGTCCTGCTGAATTAGACTCTCTGGGGACATAGAGGCAGGGCATCTCCATTTGAAATCAATCCCCTTGCCACTTCCTATGCATATTAAAGTTTGAGAAACACTGCTAAGCATATATCAGAATTAAATTTGGTTATTAGAAAACCATATACTGGGACCTCATTAATTTAACTCCCTAGAGAATTCATCTTCATGGTACAATGATTCACTATTTTGTGCTTGATTTTTATCAAGCATCAGTATAAGAAATGACAACATGTAAAGTGATTCTGTACTTTTAAGAAACTATCACCAAACCATAGTTCATTATGTTGTTCAGAGACCCTTATACAGAAATTCACATGAGACATTACCTTTTAACCTAACTAAACTATTTCATTGTAACATACCTACAAATAGTGAATGAATTATAAGTGTTTGAGATGATAAATTTTTCAAAATGAGCACAGCCATATCAGCAACACTCGAATCAAGGACTGGAACATTGTTGATATTCCTAGAAGCCCCCCTGTGCCTCATGGAAGAGTAACTACTATCCTGACTTTTAACACTATAAATGTGTTTTGCCAGCTTTTGATCTTTATGCCAATGAATCATAATGTGTGTACTCTTTAATGTCTGGTTTCTTTCACTAAATATGTTTCTGAGATTCATTTATCACGTTGCATATAGTTGCAGTTTGCTCATCCCATTGCTGTTTATTATTTCATTTTATGATAATTCCATAACTGACATTCTGTTATTGATGGATGTATTAGTTATCTATTGTTACATAACAATTTACTCCAATTTGCACCTTAAAAGAACAAACATTAGCTGACACAATTTCTAAGGGTCAGGAACCTGGAAGCAACTTCACTGGGGGATTCTAGTTCAGAGTCTCTCATAAGGTTGTGTTTAAATTTACAGCCAGGCTCAATCCCTAAACACTTGACTGAGCCAATCTGCTTCCTTGTGCTCATGTAAGTTATTTGCTTGTACTTTTTCCTAAAAGCTTTATTGTCTCATCTTTCACGTGTAAATCTAAAATCCATCTAGCAGTATATAAGAGGGACAATACACCTTGCCCAAGGGGGTTTTGTAACAGAAATCCAAAGGTGGTTTTGCAATTGAAAAATCAGTGTAGTGCACCACAGTATTAAGGAAAAAATAGGACAAAATTATATGATCATGTTAATAGATGCAGAAGAGTGATTAGGTTCAACACTCATTATAATAAAACACACATACATATGCATATTATTCTCTTAGCAAGTAAGGAAAAGAACTTCCTAAATCTGATATTTAAAATATCTATAAAAATGAATGCAGCAAACATCGTATGTTGTGGTAAATGCTGAAACTGTCTCTTTCAGATTAGGAAAATAAGACAAAAATACTACTATCATCATTTCTTTACAATATTGCACTTGAGGTCCCATCCTGCATAATTAGTTAGGAAGAAGATTTACTGGAAATAAAGTCATAAAACTGCCATTAGTCTTAGTGACCTGGTGTTATGTAGCTAAGAAACCTAAAAGAAACTACGTACTAATGGAATAGGTAACTTTAACAGGATAACTGGATACTATATCAATGAACAGACTATTTCTACATAGCAGAAACAAATAGAAAATAAATTTTTAAAAGATACCACTTATAATGTATTAGAATATATAAAATATCAAAAAAGAAATTAGACTCAATATGCATAATACCTCTGACTTTAAACTACAAAATATTATTTAGGAAAATTTAAAAAGAATGAAATAATGGAGGCATACAGGCAGAGAAAGACAAGTAACAAATGATTTCACTCATTAGTGGAGTATAACAACAAAGCAAAACTGAGGAACAAAACAGCAGCAGACTCACAGACTCCAAGAAGAGACTAGCTAGCGGTTACCAAAGGGAAAGGGCTGGAGAGGGTGCGTAGGGAGGGAGACAGAAAAGGATCGAGGGGCACCATAATTAGCAAACACAATATAGGTAGGTCACAGGGAAGGCAGTATAGCACAGAGAAGACAAATAATGACTCTAGAGCATCTTACTACTCTGATGGACAGTGACTGCAGTGGAGGGAGGGGTAACAACTTGATAATACGGGTGAATGTTGAAACCACAATGTTCATGTGAAACCTTCATAACCTTGTATATCAATGACACTTTAATAAAAATAAATAAATAAATAATGGAGGCATATACCATGGCTATGGATTGGAAGATTCAACCCAAAGTGATTTATAGTTTTAACTCAATCAAAATCAAGATCCCTACAGTTTTTCTGGGATTGGCAAGCTGACTCTAAAATGTATTTGAAAAAGCAAAGATCTAAGAAGAACCAAACAATCTTGAAGAATAAGAACAGAGCTGGAGAACTTTCATTATAAGATAAAGCTATAGAAATTAAGATAATGTAGTATTAGTTCAGATATAGATGAACAGACAAATGGAAAATAAAAAGTTCAGAAAAATGACCCTCATGTACAGACTCAATTTATGAGAACAAGGCTGAACATATAATAGTCTTTTTAATAAATGGCACTGGGTCCCTTGGATAGTTGTATAGAAAAAAAAAACTTTATTCCTACCTCACACACAAGTCAAAACATTGTAATTTTAACAGTACAAAAATATGTGGATTTTATAAAAAATTAGTGTTCTTTTTATCAGAGAATGATGTTTTTACTCATTTGTTTTTGCTTTACCTCTCTGGAAAATCACAAAGAATGTGTGGTTACAGTAATTTTTTTTAATCTAAGGTTTTTGGTACAATTCTCTTGTCTCTTTATTGCATGGTTTTTGCTCTTTCATCCTTGCTTTAATGATTCTATTTTATGGGTTTCTCCTTTTTGTGTAAGTTATTTTAAATTCTTTTTTCAGAAATAGGGTATAACTAATGAATAAATCAATCAATGAGGTGAGTTAAACTCTTGAAATTTTGAAGCCTGATTGAATTGTCAAAAAGAATTATAGCTCATATAGCAATCCTAGTAATTGCACATTGATAAAATAAAATTATAACCATCCAACATCATATCATTAGTACATATTATGCATATAAATATCACATGGGATATTTTTTAAATGTTAGCATATGTGTCAGTATTAAAAATAAGTAGCATTTACATGGAGAAAGAATTTGCTTTACTTTTTATAAACTGCCTGTAATATATGCTCTGACAAGAAAAATAGATCATCTGTTGTTTAGTCCTCATATGGGAAGAAAACGCAGGAGAGAAAGAATAACTGTTTTGAAGGTAGAAAGTGGAATGACTGACAAGTCTTTCTAACCCTGTTAATGCATAATAGTACAGGTTCGAGATTTACAAGACCGTCCCGCATAGGTATCCCAGCACTGCCCCTTAGTGATGTGTTCATCCATGGGCAGGTTCCCTGACCTTTCTTAAGCCTCAACTTCTTTATATCCAAAGTGAGGATAATAACGTCTACCTCATATAGGCTTGGCTGCATACATGACTGAATATATGCATGAGGCTAATTTTTCTGCACAGTGTCATTTTTCTAAATATTATCAATCCTTTTAAACCTTGATCTTGAGATTCTAGGAGAGAATAAAACTGGTAGAACACCTATGTGAAACACGCTGGCTGAATATGGAAGAGCTCAACAAGTAGAACAGGTTAAAAACCCAGATGATATGGGGCAAAGAAGAAATTGTGAATGCTATGTGCAGCCCATCAAATGCATTGAGGACCTGGGGAGTTGTAACTACCCCAACTGTAGTCACTGTGGCTGTGCTGTGAAGCCCTGCAGGGCTGGCGAGCTGCCTGCCGTTCCACCCAACACGCCTGGCTCTAAAGGGCAGCGCATGTTAACGCACAGCAGAGCAGGAGCTAAGTCCTCAACCTAACATCTTAATAACTTCTCTAATCTGCATTTGGGGAGATCGTTTTAAATCTTGAATCTTGTCTTTTTCTTGGTTAATGCACCTTCCCCCTCAGATCCTGCATTTGGGGACATCTCTGTCACAGTGAACTTCCCCAGAGAGTAGTCTGGTTCAGAATGCCTAGAGGGAGCCTTTGATCCTAAATGTAAGGTCAGCAGCCCAAACCAAGGTGGGCATGTCTGTGTGGTATGAGGAATCTGCACATGTTCAGGAGGACAGAGAGGGACAGTTTGTGGGAAAAGTGGTGTTTCTCTCTTCCCCACTCTAATCTGATTGTTGATATGTTTAGGTCCCATCATCTTTGGCAAAGGCAGATTTTGTTTACAAACTGAACTGAACCCCATGTTGCATGGGAATTTTCTAGGTTCTTTGTTCCCTTCTGTTGACACCCATATTTGCTGGCACTTGCGATGGTCTTACTTGACTGTTTCCATTGTTCAGGTGACCAGAAGCACCACATCAAGGGTCAAATAAGGGAGTGTTTAATACTAAGCCATCCCTTTCTCACTGCCCCCTAAGGAACCTTCCATTTCTGTGGATAGTACAGAATATTTTGGTATAGGACAGGGAGTGAAATAGTGGACTATCCTTCACTTAGAACCCAGTTCTCGTAAGAATCCTATACACCTTATAAAATATTGGGAATATATAGATTATAAAATAGTGGTTAATAGTTAACTAGCCAAATTAAAATACACCAAAGACTTAATACTGTCTTAAAATCTCACTATAAAAAGAAAAATTCTGAGCAGATACCTTGGTAAACAAATCTAGAAAAGTTCACTTTTACTTGGTTGCGAGAAACATGTAGACATGCAAATATCTAAAAGCAATGCTAGAGAAAAAAATTCACTCTTTAAAATGATTAAAGTCTGGAAGCGAATTTGCTATCACACAGTAATTTGCTAAACTGAAGCAGGAGTTATTTTGGATTGAATTTGTTACATAGCTCATGCATGAAATGATCTGTTGCTTGTTCTTGTGAAGTTGTTTTCACACTATGCAACGGCAGAGGGGAAAAATGTATTCTGTCTGAGGCATTGTAAAAATATTGAAAGCTCTGACTGAGGTATTTTGTAGAGGTGTGTGACTACAACTTGTCACTTACACTTTATGGGCCTATAATTGTTAAGCCCAAATCGCAGATGCTTAGATTTTGGAATTCTTTCTTAATGTAGAATGGGTTCAGGAACCTAACTGAGGCGACAAGAGGTTGTCACTCACGTGATTGCACTGCCACCGTGTGGTTTTAAAGATCCCTTTCTATTTTCAAAAATATATAGCAAAAGAAACGGTCTTTACTTATGAAAAAGAAAATGGTAATAACCCACATATTGTTTCTGTTTTTCTCGTTGATTTGTCCTCTGTTCTACCACGGAGAGTCCATGGATTATTGCAGGTGGAAAGACGGGGTGGCAATGTAGAAGTGGCAATAACAGGTACAATTCTAATAATTCTGCATAATTAGGAATTCAGCTTCTGCCTGGTGAAGGCCATCAGGACATTTGTTAGGAGGTGCTACCTTCATTGACCTTTTCTGCAAACATATATCTGGCATTTACAAGTGTCCAGGGGAATCTGAAAAAATCTCTCTAGGTGTGTATGGGTAAGTAGATCTCAGACTGAAGTTAGACCAGCAGCTCAGCATCCCTGGGAACTTGTTAGAAATTCAAATTCAACTTTGGCTTCATCCCATAAGCTGAATCAGAATCTCTGGAGGTGGAGCCCAGAAATCTGTGCTTTTAGCAAGCACTCCAGGTGATTCTGATGTTTGCTAAGGTTTGCAACCACTGCTATTGATAATAGCTATCTTGGGGTAGATTAACACATATTTCCCAAGATAGAGCTAATTTAGCAAATCTGCTCCTGGCCCCAGAAAACAATTCCAAAGGAAGATGGAAGGGAAGGGTCCCAAGCTCCCTCTGGGAAGGTGGACACACAGCATCCGAGAGCTTTCCTGTTCCATCAGCTGCTGTGTCTATTCTTTCTTTTCTCTTTAACTGTACCTGCAGGAGATGCTATCATCCATTAGCAATAAATATTTCAGCCTTTGGGGATTATAGGAGCATACTGGAGCAGCAGTCTAATATAAGTCAATATTGTATATGAGGTTACTTTTTCAGACATTAAAAATGCAGTTTTATGAAGGGAAACTAAAAATGTGAAAGCCTCCCTTTCAAAGCTTTAAGAAATGTTAAGGAATATTGGGATGGCATGAAGAGTCCTGCCTTGTCATAGGAACTGGTCACTAAGCCACTCCCCAACTCCTTTGGCTATGGCCATGCAAGATGGTTGGCCCTGGGCTGCAGGATTTGTGATTTTCAAGAAAAGCCAGAAATCAGAATTTTAGTGAAATATTCCAATTTTAAAGTGTAGATTCTATTTTAAGTGCATACTTAAATTGAAAAATGAAAATGTATCTACCCTTTTGACTCAGTCTGCTGACCTCCAGATTGTGATCTCTGGGATGGATTGTGGACACTTAGGAAAACTTGTGGATGCCAATCTCAACATACATTTATGGCCATGTGCATGTCTTATACTTACATTGATTTGTGTCCATGTGTTTTCATCACTATATGTGTAAGTACCTGTGTACAAAGCATGGATATCTAGTGTCTCAACACATGAGGGAAATACTCTATTCAGCAGTGAAGTAGCTTCAAACTGAAGAAAGGTCAAGAATCTAAAAGGTGCCCGAATTTAAAAAGTGCATCCCTGAGTTGCAATGCATGCTTTAAAAAGAAAATACATGATATTTCTTCTCATGTGAAATATGCTTTCACAACATTTTTAAATCTTACAAATTTCACAGCATACGTGGAATGAAAGTACTGAGGCTATACAAATTACTTGTCCTGTGGCTTTTTCTTAGAAGCATAAAAAATACTCAAAGATATCAAGCTTATGAATAAATTTAGGCACTAATTTGGAGCAAAAATCATGATTTAATTATATTGTTTAATGCATGGCTCTGAAAGGAGTGTTTAATAAATTAATAGAAGAGTAAGTATTGGCTCAGGAGTTACCAAGGGAATTTTCTGTGCCGGGCACGCTCCTTCTGGCTTGATCTCATTGTCATCACGGCATCCAAGGTTCAGAAAATGCTGCTTTCTTTCACTGGAACTTGTAGAGTTTCTGAAAGACTTTAAGGACAAATCTAACTGTAGATAGATTATTGGTTTTCCCCTGTGGTTTCTTTCCAAATCCAGTAATATTCCATTGTCCCCTGTGGCAATGGTATCTTTAAGATTGTCTATTCAGAGAACTAGTTCTGGGGGAGGTGCCAATGTTCACTCTGAGCTAAAGGCAATTCTAGTCACAGGTACCAATGCCTACAGTGAGTCCTACCCTCCTGCACAACAGCAGACTCTCTTGAGGAGGTATATCTTCAGATATGTTTCCAGATTTAATGAAGATGCCCTAGCCAAAGTGTCCTGCCCCATAGCCTACCTTGTGCTTAGGGTTTTGACCATAGGAATCCTTTACTTTTTCTCTTCATGGGTTTTTGGGTCTCGAGTGTACCTCACTAAAATGCATATACTCCTGGTAGGGATAAACAATTATGTCCTCTTTATGCACACAGCAAATACTGGGAATTTGGCTTGGAACTGGAGGAAAACAGATGGATATGTTAGAGGTTTCTACATGGTTCTTGAGCAGGAGAAATACAGAAACCAGGAACCAGATAAATAATGCCTGACAGTATAATTAAGGTGTGAAACTGTGCTTGGGATCCACTGAGGAAAAGCAAAGAAGCTATCCACCCCAAAGGACCTAGAATGGCTGCATAATTACTTCATATTTTAACTGGTCTCACAGGATTGATAAACACTTACCTGATGAAAGAACAGGAGATAAGATATAAAGAAAAGGTGGTTGTTTCTTGTGATTAGAGTATTTGTAAACCATTGCATCTTTAAAGCATAGCACAGGGCCCCTGTACTGACTCAGATAGCTATGCTCTGAATGCAAGGATACGTGAATGGAGAATGATTTGTACATTTGTAGGACAGTGTGAGCTGTGGAAGAAATAGATAAGACTAAAAAGACTGGTTAGAGACAGAGACCATGAAAGCAACACTAAAAAAATCTCAATTTTATTTTGTAGATTAGTGTCATCTTCTGCATCAGGTTCCACTTGCATCAAGATCTATTTTGGTGCTTTAATAAAACACAGATTCTTGAATCTAACTACAGATCAACTGAATCAGAATTTCTCAGAGACCGAGCCAAGGAATCAGTATCTTTTGCCCTCTGTGAAAACCACTGCTGGAAAAGAAATGATGCCCAGTTCTTAAAACATGACTTTCTACCTTTTATGAGTGTGCAGTATCTTAGAGGAACTGTCAAAAGTCATTGAAATTCTCCCTAGAGAAATATATATGCACATTCATTTTTACTAATAATTCCAGAGAGATCATGACTCTCCAGATTCACTCATGGACTCAAATTAATAAAATGAATAAACACCAGGCTGGCTGACAACCAAGTTACAGAAAGTCAGGTGAGAATTATTGTTCCTCAGAGTTACAGTGAGAAGACTTTTAGGTGAATTTGAAGAATATAGACCAACTGTGTATTCTTCACAGTTTTGTCTAGGACCAACCTAATCTCATTCTATCAATGTTTACTCTAATAGGGACATGTTCACATTTAAAAAGTGAAGAATTTGTGCTGGAAGCCAGAGAGCTTCTTGGTCATTTCCACCCTAGGTAAAGCATTTGATGAAAAATTGGATAGTTTCAGAATGAAAAAAAAGGCATTTAATGAGCATTTAGAAACTGATATGTTGTTTTGCCCTGTTTCAAATAACAAATGAAGTTGTTGGCATTCTAGAAAGTATGAGTTAACTGTTTATATACTCACAGCTTCACATATTTAGATCATATCAAAAAATCTTGGTCTATTTCTGATAATCTAGCATTTAAACCAAAGTATGGCTCTATTTCCTGCAAAACTGAGAACTCTATCTGCAAATACAACTAAAATGGTCTATTGCTGAAGATATGTCATATGGAACAAGATAAAGGCTATGAAAACAGCCCTTTAGAAAAGTCATGGCTGAACTCTAATGACCTAGATTATTTAATACAAACATTGTGTGCAACTTTGGAGATTTAGGGCAGCCCTCTATAGTCAACTAAAATGGACTTGTTTATGTGAAACCAACATGGAAACAGTTCAGAGGCACAACCTGCTATTCTGTGTATCTGGGGCAGGATTACTGAACTTCACCCAAACTTGGAGTGGAGTCAGAAACCTGGTGAGAGAGCACGTTGGACACTGAGGTAGAAAGTGCGTTAGAATGTATGGAAGTACCTTATAAAGCACAGAGCACTATATAGAGTTAAAGAGTTAGTAAGGTATTCAGTAACAACACACAGTAGTATTTTGTGATTCTTGTATCATTATATATTAATTTGCAATTACATAGCATTATTTTTTAATTTTTCATTCACAAATAACATTGTATTGTGCTTCTCAACTGAAAATTGTCTTTTCACCCAGCATTATTTTGAAAGTTAGTCTTGTACTGATATATGTTGACTGGGTCCATTTCTCTTAAGTGCTTTGAAATGTGCTCTAACTTTGTTCTCCATTCCCCAATGTTGTTCCAATGGATTGTTCAGCATTACCAACAGTGTTTCAACAAATATCTCTGCACCTGTCTCCTCATGCATGTGTGGCAGGTGTGGATTTGCTGGGTCATCAGATACTGCAACTTCAGTTTTGTTCAATAATGCCAAATTGCTCTCCAAAACAGGCCCACCAGTGAGGTGAGAGTTGCAGTTGCATTACGTGGTATCAGACTTTTAGAGGAAATACTATTATTTTATATTTGCATTTCTGTGATTACTGGTGAGGTTTTGAATCTTTTTTATACACTGTCATTTCCAGTGCACTCTTCCATGAACTGTTGGTTAATGTCCTAGGCCCATGTGTTTTCAGGCTAAGCGCTGATCTAGGCCCCTGGGATGTACCCAAGAACAAAACAAATAACAGTGTCCTCCTGGAGCTTACATTCTAGAAGGAAAAAACAGATGACAAACATGAAAAAGTATGTTTGGTAGCATGAGAGAAGGTGATATACGCTATTAGAAAAAGACAGCGTAGAGCAGGTAAAGTAAATGGGATCAGGAGTACAGGGGAGGCAAAACGGCTTTTATAGTGAAGAAAAGTCAAGGTAGGCCTTCTGGAGAAGGCAGGACTTGCGTCAAGGTGAGACAGTTAAGGAACAGTAAGAGGCCAGGAGTACGTGTACAGAAAGGAAGAGCCATAGAGATGAAATAAGAAAAGTAGAGAGGAGGGGTTGTTGTATAGAACCTTGTGGCCCATTGTAAGGCTTTGGATTTTAGCTGCATGAAATGGGGGACCCACTGAAGGGCTTTGCACGGAGGAGGGGCTATGCTCTGTCTTGTTAAAAAGGACCATTCACATAAATTCTCAAATGTTTACATACTATAGTTTCTGCATAATGAGCAATGTGGCTAAATCTTTCCTTCCTATGGGAATAATCTATACATCAACTAAAACTAGGAAGTGTTGAGATGGATTCATCCTTGTGCTTGAATGAACAACTAAGGTTTAGGACTTGGATAAGCAGGGTGAGTTCTAACTGACTTTTTCACTTCTTCTGGCAGCTCTGGGCTTCTGCCTTTGACCTCTGTCCCTTAGCTTAGCCATATGTCACTCAGGAGTAAGCTACTCATTGCTGTTGTGGCCAACTCCACACCAGGCCCTGGGCCAGCTGTTGTTTAAACACTGTCTCTAATACCTGGCAGCATCATATGCGGTAAATATTGTCATCTTCATTTTGGAGAGTAGGATAGAAGCCACCCCTGTCCAATGCCAGTTCCTTACTGTTTGGTAACACCACAGCGGCCACTGTGTGTGGTAGGGAAGTCAAAGAATTTTTCTTAACTAGATGGCAGTAGGAGCTAAAACAAGATGGCATTGTATAATGGAAAAAGCCACATTAAGATTTTTAAAAGAAATACTAAGTATTTCTTTTACATATTTCCTGAAGTATTCAGCTTCTGTCTTCTCTGAAGCTGGTGTATAACAGGAGCTGCTTCTCTCTTGAAATGAAACAAAATTTATGCAGTGAATTTTGAGTTTTTAGGAAGATTTATCTGAGTTCTTTAGGAAAGTGTAAATTTCAATCTAATATGTTAACCTGATGATGCTAATCTAAAATCAAAACCCAGTGTGAGTGACTGGTTCAAAGCGTTCTCACAGATTTAAATTTTTGATCAGAAATGCAAGGTAGGCGCAACAGTTTATAGTAGTAAAGAGAGGTCCAGGGGGTCCTCCTGGAGAAGGCAAGGTTTGGGTCAAGGTGAGAAAGTTAAGGAACTTTATCAGTTCTGCTATTCTGAAAGAAAAATAATAGCTGACCCAGGGGATTGTGAATAACAAATAATGATGTGTTTTCCTCTGCCTAAGTGAGAACACTCCATAGGGTGACAGGTCTGGTCTCTTCAAATGTATTTGTGGGTTCTTGTGCTTCATGGGGTAGTAACGCATATAATCCCAGCCCCAAATGGGTTCTATTATTTTGTAAATTAAGACTTATATCTCCAACTCAATATTGTTCAAAGGCAGTCTTAGTCAATGTTTATGTTATTTTTTCTAAACCATGTAAAGGCCAAATAACAGGAGTATTTTTTTTTCTGAGCCTAAAAGTCTATGGTAATACACATTGCCTTTAAGTACCTTTTATTTTTAAACAAACTTTACAGTAGGTCAGAATAAATTATTTTAGTGGTTGATTGTAAAAATAGCTACACGTGTCATCATTACTGCAAACAAATGTTCCTGTCTGAAATAGGGAACCTTTTGTGGGTGTGAGCTCAACTACCCAGTCATTTAATAACGACATGAAACAGCACCACTCCCTTCCAGCTTTGTCTGGAGGAGCTCTTTCAAGTTCACCTCAGTTGGGTGGACTTGGAATCTGGAAGATTAAGATGGTATGCATGTGTGTGACTGTGTCCAGTTAGAATAACATTTGTTCCTTGTAGATCATTTTTTATAGCACACACCAAATAAAGGCAAAACAAAACAAAAGGCACATAAAACAAAAGTTGCTTAAAATTATATCTATGTATCTATAAAGAATATATATCCTTTGAAATTCTCCCTATAAATTATGTATTTAAAAAAACATATGAGAAGATAAAAATGATGTCCCCAAATTTCTCCTGAGGATGGATACAGTTTGAGAAAGAAAAAGAGTTAGCCACCTTCCTTACTTGTCTAAAAAAAAATTAATTCCCTCTTCAGGAAAATTACCTCTATTTGCTAGCCTGTTGTGACTTTCCCTTTCTCACACAAAAGGTTTAACTGGAAATATTAGTGGCCTGTTCTTGCTTGATTGCATTCCTGCATGTGCATTTTAAAAGCAAGGTTACTATATGAAATGGTCTGGTAAGTTTTTCTTTTTCTTACAAGGGCAAAACACTAGTTTACTTGTTCAAAATGATAAAGAGTTAAGATCAGAGTTCAGAACATGAACTTATCCATGACACTCCCTCCCCCTTTCCCTTGATGAAAACATGCTCATGTGAAGTGAATTCTGAAACTGAATCCATTGAACACACTCAGCATTTGGTCCCAGATTTGTACTGTGACGTTCAAACTTCTGCCATGGCTATTGCAATGTAAATAGGAAATTCTAAATGTGATTTGAATTGCCCTTTGGGGAGTTTTACACGGAGAGATGGTACATTTCCAGGGTAGCCAATACTTAATATGGAGCAAGCCCAGTGGTCGGGTTGCAGACTGTTCTGCTTCAGAGCACAAGTTGACAGGAAACTCTGCACGCCTTCAGCTGGACCAAGGGAATTTGGCGGTTGACATAGCCATATATAGTTTTGAAATAGTTTCTCTTGTTAGAAATGTTTTAGATTAGCCCATGAAAATAAGCACCTTCTTATTCACGTACAATGATTCAGTTTTGAGGTGACAGCTGCCTACACAGATCCGAGTCTAGAGACTGGCATAAGCAACCACTGTTTTTTAATTGGCAACAAGCTTTTGCAATTATTAGAAGTTGGAGTAATTGAAATGTCTATGCTAGCAAATATAAAGCAAACAGACATGCTCAGACTTTTCCCATGAAATACAGTGAGTTGGTGGGTACTGTCATGTTGTACACAGAAAATACACGAAAATTTAAATTTTATCAGGATGTTTCCAAATTTTTTAAAGTAAGAATTAAATTTAAGGGCATTGAATAATTTTCTCTGAATTATAAGTGAATTTTATTTCAAACCTTTGTGTAGCCAAAGCCCAATATTATCTCTTGTGCCTCCTTGTCTCTGGAGAATCCCTTCTGCCAAATTCTATCCAACATGTGACATGAGAAACACCCAGGAGAATCACTGCTTTCCCCCCCACCTGGATATTTTAAAGCAAATCAGAGATGTCATATCATTTCAACAGTAAATACACATGTATATCCAACAGGTAAGGACTAAAAAGGGAAGTATAATCACAGTTTCATAATCACAGCCCATGGAGGTAATGTGAGGGCATTGATGTCTATATTTTTGTGATATAACCTGATATAAAGTTCTAATTGATTCTACCCATAAGTAAATTTAGATAGTGAAATTTCTTTAGAATGTGGCATTCAGTAGTGTTAAGAGGACTGCATCACTAAAATTTTCCACTAGAGGGCCACGGCTGCCTTCCTTCTGCATCTAGGCCAGGCTTGGGGGGTGGGGGGGGGGGGGCAGGAGGTAAATGTTATTTTCCCCTGAAATTTATTGTGTTATATATCTCATAAACATATGATAAGTAAAAATATATTTTTTAAATGTTGGTACGGAAGGGTATAGAGTGGAAAGCTTCCCTGCCAGTTTCGCCTTAGTACGCCCATACCTCCGTTTTGTTCCTTTTTTACACAAATGGGATTGCACCAAACACTCACTTTATGTCTTGTTTATTTACTAAACTATATACTGTGGACATTTTCCTATCAATCCACCTTTACTTCCATGTGGTTTCAGAATATTCTATTGTAAACCCCTAAAATGACTGGCCTAATAAATCCCCTAAACATGGGCATTCAGAATGTTTTCAGTATTTGCTAATTAAATAAGTGCTGTCATGAATATTCTTGCATTTATTTTTTGTACAGACATGAGAATTTCTCTGTATGTTAAGTTGCCTAGCTGCATAATTGCAGCGTGTGTTAATTTAAAACTTTAAGTTGTTGTAAATTGTGTCTACCTGAAAAAAAAAAGCAAAGAAACTTGCTTTGATTTACAGTCACACTATGTGTGAAAGTGCCTCTTAGCCCTGACACCAGTAAACCCTGGGTCCATCAAATCTTGTAATCTTTGCCAATCTGTTAAAGGAAAAATAATATCTTGACAGTAGTTTAAAATTTTTCTAGGTCTATGACAAATTACTTCAACTAATGAATTCAATGTAAAATTGAAAAAAAATGTTGTGAAAAGTGTTTTAGAGATTATATCAGAAGATGGGAGCAGGATGACTAGCTGTTAATCGTTCCAGAAAAAGTGTCACTGGGCAAACTGACCTGCTGTTTCCATAAACTAATGACAATAAAACCAGTGCAATATCTAAATGAATAGTATTTTCTACAATACTTTCAGATCATTTGAAAAGTTTTATTATAAGATTCTGTGAAATAAGGTGGGCAGACATTGTTATTTCTACCATCCAGATGAGAATGAACCTTTGAACAGTGTTCTTTTAGTTTATCACTAATAGGATCTTCAGTTTAAATAATTTCAGAAAGAAAACTTGAAGTTTCTTATCGGAAGTTTTCTTCACCTTCTAAGCCTGTTTCTCCTTTTGTTCTTAGAGACCATCTATCATATTCTTTTCTCTCCACCCTAAACTGTAGCATCTCCCTTTCCTCTTGGTTTTTAGCAAAGAACAAAATGCCCAGAATTGAAGTGTCGAGTACTTTTTCTCTACCCAAATATTTTTATTACTAGGTTAAATATACTCCCAAGTGGCAGATTGAAAATTATTACAACAAAAGTTGGCTAGTTTGTCGTACCAGTTTTGTTTATTTTCCACTGACAGAAAACTGGTTCTTTTGGTGATATCCTTATATATACATAACCCAAAAAATATCCCATCAAGGGACAAGCCCACCTTGGAGGAACACAAAGCAGGCAAGGCTGGTCTGCTTCCCTAGCTGCCCTCCAAAACCCCCTGCTCCTCCCCGGCCATATTGCCCCCATCTGAGTACCTCTTTCCTCCTTCCACCCTCCACCTAGCTGTGTTGTGCTTTGTCGCTGATCAGCACAGGAAGGGAGATACTCTGAACTTCAGTGTTAGTTGACTCTGTCTTCCAGGGTGTGGAAAGTGCATACAAATAGAGATTATTCAGAGATCCAAAGAGGAGCCTCTCTCAAGGGGATAATTTACGGAATAATGAGTAGGAGATGTATTTTTAAACATAGAGTATTTCACAGGTGGTTTCTATGCCTACTTATATGAAGTGTCTCTGGTTCTGTGAGAATGTAAAATTCCTCTGTGGAAAATGGAGTGATAGGGAGCCATTACATGTACGGAATGCAACATCACTACTTCTTTCAATTTAGTGGTCTGCTCTGTTTTTCTGTGTGTGTGTGTGTGTGTGTGTGTGTGTGTATGAGTTGGTTTTGGTCGCCCATACTTCAAGCTTTAGAATAGAATGTGTTCAAGCCCACATTCCAGCCCTCCTGGGCCTGGGATTTTGTTGGACCCTGGCTGGTGCTCATTGAAGAAACAGCCCCCTCCTGCCTGCTCCCTACTCCAACCAATGAGAACCAGTGTAACTGAAGCATCTCACTAATTTCTGTATGTTTTAGGCCTTTAAATGTTTAGATTCTCCTATGTAAGTTCTGATTTTAGGTGTTGACTAATATATTTGAAGTAAAGTAGGTGAAATGAGGCAGAATTGTTATTATTAGCTGCTAATTTTTATGACATTGAAAAATACAGCATTGCTCAAAGAAGAAAATATATATGAATCAGAAAAAAATGAGTTAGTTATGTACATGGATATGGTTTTTGTTTGTGAGAAATGAGTTATGGATACGGGATGATTTCCTGAATGTGAATGTTATTGTAAAAAATAATAATTTCATAAAAATGCATTTACACAAACCAGAAAGGAAAGATATTTGTGTAAATTAATTTGAATTTATTCTGCTTTGTGCTGTAACTTTCTGTGTTAAAAGTATGATTTTGGATCATGAAATTCCAGCTGTGCAGTAATTTCTTATCAGTTGTGTAAAATAACCTTTGGACTGAATGCTATGAAATTGTTACATATTCTCCATCACAGATATTATGCATGAAATTCACCATGTTCTATGTTAGAGAGGTAATGAATAATTTGACAGAGGGTCAAATGCTTTTCAGTGTAATTGGAGAAACTACTTTTAAAAAATGAAAAAGTTAAATGAACAAGTGGGACTGTATCAAACTAAAAAGCTTCTGTACAACAAAGGACACCATCAATAGAACAAAAAAACATCCTACAGTATGGGAGAATATATTCATAAATGACATATCTGATAAGGGGTTGACATCCAAATTATATAAAGAGCTCATGCACCTCAACAAACAAAAAGCAGATAAACCAATTAAAAAAGGGGCAGAGGAATTGAACAGACACTTCTCCAAAGATCAGATGGCTAACAGGCACATGAAAAGATGCTCTACATCGCTAATCATCAGAGAAATGCAAATTAAAACCACAATGAGATATCACCTCACACCAGTTAGGATGCCTGCCATCCAAAAGACAAACAACAACAAATGTTGGCAAGGATGTGGAGAAAAGGGAACCCTCCTACACTGCTGGTGGGAATGTAAATTAGTTCAACCATTGTGGAAAGCAGTATGGAGGTTCCTCAAAAAACTCAAAATAGAAATACCATTTGACCCAGGAATTCCACTCCTAGGAATTTACCCTAAGAATGCAACAGCCCAGTTTGAAAAAGACATATGCACCCCTATGTTTATCGCAGCACTATTTACAATAGCCAAGAAATGGAAGCAACCTAAGTGTCCATCAGTAGATGAATGGATAAAGAAGATGTGGTACATATACACAATGAATATTATTCAGCCATAAGAAGAAAACAAATCCTACCATTTGCAACAACATGGATGGAGCTAGAGGGTATTATGCTCAGTGAAATAAGCCAGGCGGAGAAAGACAAGTATCAAATGATTTCACTCATCTGTGGAGTATAAGAACAAAGCAAAAACTGAAGGACAAAACAGCAGCAGACTCACAGAAACCAAGAATGGACTAACCGTTACCAAAGGGAAAGGAACTGGGGAAGATGGGTGGGAAGGGAGGGATAAGGGGGAAAAAGGGGCATTACGATTAGCACACATAATGTAGTCGGGGGGGCATACGGGGAAGGTAGTATAACACAGAGAAGACAAGTAGTGATTCTATAGCATCTCACTACGCTGATGGACAGTGACTGTAATGGGGTGTGTGTTGGGGACTTGATAATAGGGGGAGTCTAGTAACCATAATATTGCTCATGTAATTGTACATTAATAATAGCAAAAAAAAAAAGAAAAATGAAAAAGGTTTCCAGTGGTTGGAAAGTTTATATCCAGAAGCTGAGAAGGAGAATTGGTTCATTTAACAGGTTCTGGAGCAGTACATAGAAACAAGAGCTACACCAGAAAGACAGAAAGAAAAGGAAGGAGGGAGAAATGAAAGCTGAGTTGTTATTTTCCATTTTCAGCTTGTGAAGAAGGACTTTTAGAGGTTGAATTGTCTCCAGTGTATTCCGCTCTCAGTCCATCTGAGGGTCACTCATCCTGTTGCCTCACTGACTGTCCACGGTGGAGGTGAACAGAGCAATGCTGCCCCATGCCTTATACATGGGCATGTCATGTGTTGACTTAAATTTAAAGGCAGTGAATTGTTTTTCTCTGAATTATAAGTGAATTTTATTTCAAACCTTGTGTAGTCAAAGCCCAACATTATCCCTTGGGCCTCATTGTCTCTGTTGACTTGCAAAAATTATCTTTAAATTGTTATTTTGGGAAAGAAGCGATATCCTTCCAGTCCTTAAAGATGATAAAACCTCAATTCCAAAGCACAAGCACAGCTGATCAGCTCAATTAATTCAAAAGGCAAACAACTGGACAGCTAGTGTAGGCACGATAACCAGAAGAGTAATTGAATTTTTCATATTTCAGCTGGTACTTTTGACAGCAGGCTGATAAGGTCACAGTAAGCAGTACCTGGCTGCACTGGTATCCTTAGAGGGGTGTGCATGTCCTGCCATGTCCTTAGATGCATGCACATACTGTTAGCATCCTCAGGTGCACATGTCCGCCACTTTCTATTAAGTTGCATTCTCCAGAGACCCAAAGAAATGCTCATATGTTTCTAAATAACTAGCTTGTGCCAATGTTGAAAACCTTCAGATTTCACAAGAGCTTATACTTTGGCAAAATATTAAAAGGAGAAATGTCTCTGGTGTTTCTGGAATGTATCATCTTTTGTTGGAAAACTGAATTACAGAGCATTCTGGGAAAAACCCTGTGAACAGTTTATTTGCTGTTTGGGTAGAAAAGTGTTTTTTTTTTCTCTAGAACAATTTCCAAAAAGGTTTTGTTTTGCAAAATCATTACTTGTACAGAGATCTCAAGATCAATGATATTTAATTGTCACACATTTCTGGCCTGGAACAGAAAGTTGTCTTCCCTCCCAGATCTGAAGCAGAAAAAATAAATACAATCTTCTAAAATATTAGGATCAGTATTATCTCATCAATATAAGACATTTTTCAACATTTAATTTTAATTTACTTTGGCTTTAAAAACTGGATTTTATAAGCTTTTTAAAAAAAAATCATATACACATTTTAGTTTTTACCACTAGTTTCTAGTTAAAACTCACTGGAAAAAGTAGGGCTAGTGTCATATACCAAAAATAATAATGATCTGTTATTATTTAAATTTCCAAGACTTTCTTTTCATCAATTGTGGATCCACAGTGCCTCAATATAGTTCAACCAACATTTAATAAAATTGCAGTCAAGCTCATGACATGATGAGATTTTACAGGCTCATTAAATTCTTACTTGATGATCATGTTTGGCTTGGGCTTAGCTCTGGCCTAACCTCACTACACCTCCTTTATTTACTAAAATTGTTTGTCTTTTGTGGAAAAAATTCTTCCCCCTCATCTCTCTGTAGCAGCCTTTTACTCTCTCCCTTCTACTCTTATCTTGTTCTAAATCCTCCGCCTAAACCCATCATAACAGTATAACCCGCTGATTTGATTTGGCTGCAGCAAGGAGATGAAGACAGCATTATCCGTGTTCCTGGGTAGTTCCCCTTTTGTTGTGTCCCTCATAATCTTAGAAAAACTTCATTCCCAAGAACTGTGCAGTTAACAGGCTCTCAGAATGACCCTGTTTATTCATCAAACTATTTGAAACCATGACAAAGTTTGTTCCTCCATATTTTATTCAACTCAATTAAGTAATGGGGTCTTTTGTCATCAGCTTCAACTTCATCTTCCAAGGGAAACCCACTGCACTTTGCAGTTCACAAGATGCCAACTATTCATTTCTTTGTGGTGTTGAAGGTAATTTGATTTATGTCTTGCTCTAGTTAAGATGCCCGTGTCTTCGAGCAGTTTTGACTTGGTGTTAGTGGCTAAGGTCAAGTTAACAATGGTAATCTGTCTCTCTGTTTGCAAACAATGAATCACCATTTGGATTTTAAGGCAATGGTAAGCTTCGACTTGGCAGCTAGGTTCAAAGGTTGTCAGCAAAATGTATGAAAGTGGCCTTCGTCTGGACCCTCTGATCATAGATGTCAAGGATTTTCTAACAAGGCCACCAATACCGTTGTGAATAATTGGTAAGAAGGAGGAATGGTCAAAGAAGTGTTAGTCCCATGCCCTGTTTAGACAGGATTGATTTGATCTAGACTTAATAATATTAAAAGCTCTTCTAGTCATTCCCAGGGCACAAATGAAAATGCTTTCAAATTATTAAAAAAGAATGTGACTTATTCAGGACAATATGTAAGGAGAGAGCGATAAAATGAAATAGTTCATTTCAGTCCCTTGCTTTGGACCAAGCCAGCTACCATTAGGAAGAGAAAGAGCTTCCAGGAGAGTTGCAATATTTTATTACTCATTGAATTGGAGTTTGTTTTGGAGAGTTGACAGTTAATGTAGGTGAAGTCCAGATGAACGATTCGTAAAAGTTAGGGGCAAGTTTCCTTTAAGCGTCTTGTTCTTATTTGTAAAGAATTCAGACAAAGTGGTGACTTGGAAATAAAGAAAATGCTGAGATCTTGTCAACTTTGAGTTTTGCCTAAATAAAATCAGTGCCTGCCTTATAGTAAGCATTGAGTTAATATTTGTACAAATCGAGTGAATGAAGCTCCAGTGGATGTTTGAGTGAATATTTACATCTGTCTTCAAAATATTTGCATTAAGAAAAGGCCCTTGTTTTCGCAAGCCATGACCTAAAGGCCACGATCTATGATTTGAACTGACAAGAATCTAGTTTCTGCTCTAGTTCTTTGATTTTCATGCATCATCCAAAGTCATATGAACTACTTCCTCGTGTTTATATTTTTGATAGTTTATTTTTCTGTAATTATAAAGGGCGATAATATTCAGGACGGCCAAATTAGACAGCTGTTTTTGTCAGGTGAGGTTTGAGTTGACCACTGATGCAGAAGTTTCATTAGTATATTTGAATATCATTTGTGGACTTCCATGAACCTTAATGTTAATATGAAGAAAATTTTCATTATAGATCCATTTTATATGGATAACCAAAATTAGCACTCTAGTATAATATCAAAATGCAATTCCTCTTTTTGTAGCAAATCTGAAAAAAAGGTAATAATTATTATTAATTATGCTACTCCTGAATTCTATAAACTTCACCTTATATATGCATTTAAGGTAGTATTAACACAAAAGAGCAGAAGCATAAATACTCAGGTATTTTGGATTCCAGGGCTTCTTGCCTACTTCGTAAACACCCCTCTACCTGGTCCTACCCTCTGTCAAAATCACCATGTTGCTCATCGTCCAATCTGTGAGTTCTAAGAGGACAGTACTGACAGATTTCATTACCATTCCCAGTGAGAATTCCTGCATCACGAATGATTGATGTGATCCACTGATTCAGCAGACTGGACAAGGATGCCCTTCTTTCTGTATACCACTCTTATCCTTTAAAGTCTGTGATCTTGAGGAAAGCAGTGATTGGTGACATAGCATCTCAGAGTTCATATGTAATTGTTTCAGAGGAACAGAAACGTATAAGCTCTAATCTTATTTATCAGTTACTATGGTTTTGAATATAGTATAATCAACTTGTGATACCCTTAGAGTAATCATACTCATATACTTTAGAATGTACCAGATTTCCAACATTGGAGATGTTTTGCTGATCATTTTCATAATAAAAATTATCTGAAATTTGAAACTAAATTAATCGAAGGAAATGACAAAATCCAGTATGGCTCTCAGAGAGGAGGTCACTTTCCCAGAGTAACTTGGGTAAGAATTAATAGCATCCAGTATTCAGTCCAGTTATTTTCTCACTATCCTGATTCTGTGAAATAAGGTAAGGATATGGATCATAGATCCTTCTGTAAAAACCCATAAACCAATGGGGTATGTTTATTTGCCTTGTTAGTGTAGTAACTCCTGGGGAAGAGTATAATGTCATATTTAAGAAAATGATAGTGAGTCATCAATGCCGACTCTAGAGTGGCTATGCAAGTTTCAGGCAAATGACTTCACATTAGTTTCCTCTATAAAATGAAAAAATAATAGTTGTTCCCTCACAGGGTTGTTTTGGTTGTCAAAGAAGATAGTATGGATAGAGAGCTTAGAACAGGTCTGGCATTGGTGGGCACTCAGAAAATGTCAGCTCCTCTAATCATGACCCTTTCCTCAGGGCTCCAAGACATTCCCTCTCCTACCTGCTATCTGGTCACTCGTACCTGTTCTTCTCTACTTCTTTTACTCACTCCACCTGAGTTCCTGCATTTGGAACATCTGCTGGAAGTTAGAGTCTCCAAACCACAATATTAACCATGCAACTTATTTTCACCTTCTAGTTGCTGAATAAAACACAAGAGAAGATTGAAAAAACAGGTGGGACTAAATTAATTTTTGGTTTTCAGAATGGAAACATTTCTTCTGTGGGTATTAATATAATGGAAATGTTAAAGTTCTAGAATTTTGACTTATTGTTTGGCTTTTATCTGGAGCACTGATGAAGAGGAAATGTTGCTAGATGTTTATTTGTACCATCCACACATCTGGAGGACAGCCTTCATTAAGTTCCACAAAAGGAGCAGCTAGTGGTGTGCCAGGGTGACAGCGGTGCATAAGGCATCCACTGCAAAAAGGGACATCTCACTTCTGCTTACACTGAGACACTCCCAACACTTCCTTAGGGATTGTACTTTATATGAGCATACACTCAGGCGTCAAGACTAAAAGAGATGAACCAGGTGGACCTTGCTTTCAGGCCCCAGCCTTGCTGTCTTAGGATCATCTATTTTTTCTGATCTATATGTTCATGCTACTTTCCAGTCTTGCACCCCTGAAGTACCCACACTCTGTAGCTCCTGCAATGTTATTGCCTGTCAGCCTGCCCTCTCCAGCCAGAGCTCTGATTGGCAAGATGAGCTGAAAAGGTCTATTATCAAAAATGTAAGAATAGCTGATTCAGGTTTGCTTATTTGCTGTGGCCTTCTGAAGTCTGCGTCTTAATATTTGTTCACCCATTTGTAATTGGAATGTGAGAATCTTAGGCCATTTTAGAAGATAGACACTATACGGAAAAAAAACGACCAACCGACCAATAATGAAAGCAGTATTTAGGAACAGATAGAGCCCTGCCCCTGGTCTCTTATACAACCTGTCATCCATGTATCTAAAAAAAAAAAAAAGAAAATCTCTAGGTACAACCCTTCCTCTCCATCCCATTAGAGATCTCCAGTTCAGGTTCATGTTGTCTCTTGCTAGGATGCCTTTAATGACCCCCGGTTGGGCTCCCAGCCTCTAGTCCAACATGCACATTGTCATCTGCCTGATCATGAGGCTTTTGTGGCCACCTGTGAACACCAGATCAAACCTTCATTGTGATATTAACAGTGCTTCACTTTTAAGGGCTGACACAGCTCTTCAATATCATACTCGTCCCTATCCTTTGGCCATGAAGCAAATGTTATCTATCACTTTCAATGAAAGACTACTCATTCATTCTCTTCCTCTGACTGATGAATTTCTACTCATCTAGGGCCACTTCATTGCCACCTCTCTGAGCACACCCTGATTCCCTCCTGATAGGGCTAGTTATTTTCTTTAAGATGCATTAGCCTTTTTTCACATGTCTCTATTAGTAGAACTTGTCAGATTGTTCTATGTTGATATTTCACATGTCTTCCTGAACTAGTTAGGTTCTTGAAAACAGTTGCTGGTTCAATTTTATTTCATCAAGCACAGGAACCCGTGAATAATTGTGAATGTTGAATAATTGTTTAATAAGCAAATAAATGTATAAACATGTGACGCAGGGAGCCAGTGTTCTATTTTTGTATAGGATAAATCTTTCACACAGTTGTATATGTTGGACTAGAGAAGTTTTCCTTCCTTCTTTGTTTCCTTCGTCAAACATTTACTGAATGCCTTCTATGTTCTAGATTCTACGTGAGATGTGAGGGACATTAAAATAACTAGAAATTATTGAATATAGTAAAACATTGCCTCTGCCCTAGAGGCATTCTCAGTTGTAATGGGATAGAGAGAGAGTACAGTAATAATATCTTTTGGGTACTGAAGCTTACCAGGAACC
>JAVSCE010004519.1:0-48440 GCA_032199065.1 Smutsia gigantea
TTGACTGTCCATAGGACTCAGACACTCAGACCCAGAGGACAGGCTCAGATAATTCTTCAACAGAGAAGTCCCAGGAAGCACTGGAGTACCCTTCCAATATCCTGTTCTCACACCTCCTAGGATTTATTCCAGCAGCCTCCAATCAAATCGGCCTCCCCGCACAGGAAAGGGCTGAAACCAAGACTCTCTCCTCTGTCCAGATGGCAGATGGCGGAGGAGGAAATGCCTGAGCAGCTTTGACAACTTTCCTGTGAGGGGAAAGCTGCTGGGCGTGTGAGGCCCAACAGGACTGAGCCTCCGCAGAGGAGAAAGCTTTCCTGTTTGTGGGGCAGGACTGCTCCTCAAGGCAAGGCCAGAGGGCCCTCCCAGCTTGGAAAGCAGCCTCGGTATTTTCCTACTGCTGTGGACCAAGGCAGGAAACAAGGCAAGGTCAAGACTGGCTTCAGGCCCCAGCTTCTATCAGCTAGAGTTGGAGGGACCCGTGTAAACCTTGCTTGGCTTGGATGAAGCTAACCTCGGGTCACAGAGAGGCGAGTCCAGTGTAGCCTCAGAAGGCCCCCGTGAGCCAAGGTCACACAGGGATGAATGAGGCCCCTGCGGCTTCCCCCCTCAGAGAAAGGACTGATTCTACAGGTCTCCGAGGATGTCCTTGGATAGAAGCTCTGCTTCTGGAAAAATCTGGCTCTTTAAAGTAGCATTTGCCGTAGGGAGTCTGGACACCACTTTGGATATGACCAGAGGCCTCTTTCCTCTCCGGGCCCATTTCTCTTTGGATGGCCTTACACTGCTTTTGTGTGAGCACTGCCCGCTCCCTAGCACCATGCCTGATGGGTGAGGAGAAGGGAACTCTGGGCTTCTGATGGGTTTCTTTGAAATGCGTCTCCTTCCTGAGAGAGGCAGAAAGAAGAGGTCCTGCACAGTCTAAACGAGCGGTACAAAATGTCACCCTCCTCAACCCACTGTGTGCTAAGAGGCTGTACCTCAAGGGCAGTCAGCTTTTTGACGTTTATCGAGCCTTGAATGGAAGACACTCTGTGAAAACCCGCGTGTGCATCCTGTGTGGTGTGTGTGTGGCAGGAAGGAGTTGCTATGAATTCCACATGGTCAAAGTTCTCGGTTTGTATGCATGGCATTGAAAAGTACTCTGACTCTGTCTCTGGGGCTGTTTGAAGGGCTTTACACATTGATTCACTTAGGCCTAACAGCAGCTATGAGACGGAGACTATTATTCTCCTCGTTTTATAGATGAAGAAACCAAACCACAAAGACACTAAAAGGTGACAGAGCTAGTTACATGGTAAGTACCGTAAGAAAGGAGGAACTGAAGTGCTGTGGGTGCTGAGAGGGGTTGCACACACGTCTGATTGGGGTGATCAGAAACAGCTCTACACAGGCCTTGAAGCACGGCAGAGCGAGGACAGGAGAAGCTGGTGGGAAAAGGCTTTTGGCCTGGGGAGTGCCACCACCAGGAAGCCCAGGTTGACTTCACAACCCTCGTCACAAGGAGAAGGAACACCGCTTTCCCCCTGGGGCTCCCCATTCTTCAAGCGCAACTCAGATCGCCCCTCCTTGGTGAAGCCGATGCTGTCTTCCATCAGACTGGGCACCAACCCTTGCTCTGCTATTTACCACATTCTTTGCAAGTCATGCAGCCAGCCTGTCAGGTTTCTGAGCTGAAGACTGAGTTGTGGCAACTGAAGAGGTGTTGTATGAGGAGTACCCAACCAGGTGTTTGGAACGAATGGGCCCTGGATAAGGGGCAGCTGTTATTACCACTATTAATAACAGTAATAACCTGTATACTATAGCATGTAGAATTTTGACGGTCAATCATATACTGCCTTACTTTCATTGTCATTTCTCTCCAACTAGACTGCAAGACCTCCTAGTGGGGGGAGTGGGTGTATGTTACATAATTTCGAACCCAGACTGCACTATGCATAGCACCAAACAAAAGAACTCAGTGAGCTGTTGTTCAACTTAACGTTCCCAATGGGTTTGGCCTCCACACTGGGTCCCTCCACCCCTTGCTTAGTTTCTTGGACTAAATTCAAGGGAATAACAGTGGCCAGCCTCCCACTCTGGAATCCAACAGCATCAGTGAATTGTGTTTGAGTCTGGAGAGGAGCAGGTGGATCCTGAACAAAGCCCAATGCTTCTCCGGATGCTGGAAACAAACATCCTCCCCCAAGAGAGGCCGTGGGCAGACAGCATGGGAGAGTGGGCAGCAGGAAGCCACAGCCTCGCTGCTTTGCTCATGGGAATCAGATTTATAAGCCCCTAACTGCATTTGCTCACACGTGTTCCTTTGCAAAAATAATAACCACAATAATGAAACTTCCAACCTTTTGACAGTAACATCCTCAAACTTTGTAAAAACTCTTACCATGTTAAAGAAGCACGTTGAGCATTAGAGTCAGCGGAGAGAGGCACAAGTATTTTTCAAAATGACCTTTAAGATATTTTCCAGTGTAGAGAGTCTAGGATCATTCATCTCTCTCCCTCCCTGTCCTTTCTCTCTCACTCTCTCTGTCATGAATTTTATCTACTTTGGTGTGAGTTTGACAATGTAGGTTGAAACCTCTATTTTCATATAAAGGCTGGTGTAATTAAAGGACCTGTTACAAGTCATGTAACAAGCGGGCAGCTGACCAAGGGCGAGAAGTTAGGCTCTTTCCAGGAGACACACTGTCTCCATCAGTCCTCCATCTGTAAGTTATTTTTTCTGAATGGAAACTGACCTTTGGTGTTTGGGAAGAGGGCAAGGAAGGCGTGGGCTGGGGGGATATGATCTGGATGCTGGAGGCAGCCTTCCTCAGATGAAGTCAGAGTGACAGAATAAGGGCGATGTGAGCTAGCTGAGTAAATACAACCCCTGCAGATAAACACATGTGGCTCTAAAGAAAGGTAGTGCTAAAAAAACAAATCGGGGCAAAAGACTTGACTAGAGATTTCTCCAAAGAAGATATACAAATGGCCAAAAAGCACATGAAAAGTTGCTTAACTCATTAATCATTAGGACATGCCAGTCCAAAGCACAATGAAATACCACACTGTGCCCAATAGGATGGCTACAATAAGAAAATAATAACAATAACACACTATAACAAGTGTTGGTGAGGTTGTGAAGTTGTTGACAAATTGGAAGCCTTGTGTCCCGCCAACGACGGTGGGAATGTAAAATGGTACACCTGCTATGGAAAACAGTATGGTGCTTCCTCAAACATTTAAAAAAGAGAACTACCATACGATCCAGCAATTCCACTTCTGGATATTCCCCCCACCCCCAAAATGAAACCAGAGTGTTAAAGAGAGATTTGTGTACCCATGTTCATAACAGCATTATTCACAATAGCAAAATGGTTGGGGTAAACCCAAGGGTCCATTAGTGGATAAATGGATAAGCAAAATGGGGTAGGGACACACAAGGGAATATTATTCAGCCTGAAAAAGGAAGGGGGTTCTGACATAGGCTGTGACACAGATGAAACATGAGGATATTATGTGAAAGCGAAGTAAGGCAGTCACAAACAGAGAAACACTGTATAATTCCACTCATGAGAGGTACCTAGAGGAATAAAATTAATAGAGACAGAAAGTAGGATGACGGTTGCCAGGGCCTGGGAGGAGGGGGGATGGGAGTCATTTCATGAGTGTAGAATTTCACCTGCAGAAGATGGCAAGATTGCTCGACAATGTGAATGTACTTGACAAAGTACTAAACTGTGTTAAACATGGTTAAGGTGATAAATCCTATGTTTATTTTACCACCGCTATTAAAAAAAATTCTTGGTGGATTCCCCTGGATAAATGAGTATAACCTAAGAGAATAAAGTAAGCTCCCGTTTTGGAAATTATTTGGGAAACTACCACCACACAAACTTAATTAAGCTGACACTGAAGCAGAGAATGAAAGTCAGACTTCAGGGGACACATGCTGCTACTGAGGGTTCTGAGATGCTAACAGGTACTGGAGAAGACATGATGGGAGGGGACTCCAAATCCTTCATGCTTCTCATTAGGCAGTTTCCCACAGTTAGATCCAGTGCGTAAGGCCCTCTGACCCCAAATGTACAAATGCAACCAAAGGAAAATTAGGAGGCACTACATTACTCACGGCTTTTGGAACAGACTGATTATCTGCATGCAGTAGGATTCAAGGAAAAGGAATCTGGGACACAATCAGGAGCTGTGGCTAAAAGTTCTGGAGCAAGAACTGCTGACCAGGAAAAATTACCTTGGGAAGGAATAGGAGGCACTGCTTCTTGGGGGCTGGGGAAGAGGAGCCCTCAGGAAGAAAGGAGCATCGATGGTGGTGGAAGGACCTGGGAAGCAATACCACCGCACAGGTGTTACGTAACAGGTGACTCATTGTAATGTCCAGTGGGAAGCCTTCTTCAGATACAGGAGTTGCTGCTGTCTTACCGCATCCCCACTCATGGCTCCTCCCCAAATCTCAGAGGAGTGTGCAGACCTGCTCAACTGCGGCACAAAATGGATTGGACCACAGGGAGAAAGAGACCACAGCACAGTAAAGGGGAGTTACTTGGGGAACAGCAGTAAGTTTCTAGCACTTGTCTTATAAGATGACCCTAGTTAAATGTGAACATTGAAGAGCAATGGACTCACACTTAGAATGCTCTGCAATTAGCTCTAAGTTGGTGGTATAAAGAGTAGATTTCTGGTGCACACCAGTGTGATACCCAAGAAAATAAGTGCTCAACCAAGATGATACTAAAAAGAAAAGAGGGTTACATAACAGGTGACTCATTGTAACGAGGGACACAAACAAAAAAACGAGGGTTAATTGTCCTTAGGTATAATTTGCAAGGAGGTTGGCAAAAAAAGTTGTTGCATCATAAAAACAGAGTATTACTTGTCCATTGTATATTCATGTTTAAGTTAACTATTTTGCAAATTGCACTTAATTATTCCATTGTGTGAATTTATGCCTTCACAATTCCTGTTGTTTTTTAAAGTCCTAGATTAAATAATTCTCCTAGGTATAATTTTAAAAGATCTGTGAGTTACAACTCCCCAACTGAAAATCAGAGGTAACATATCAGTAGTCAGAATGGACAAAATAAGTCACTTAATGCCCTCTACAATCTACAGAATTAACTTAGGTCGCATATACGGTTCCTTTAAAATGGATTTCCAACTTGTAAGAAAATGTTTTTTTTTTTATAAGTAAAGTCCATTCTCCCTGTCATCCCACCCTTTACCCAGGAAGTTGTTACTGCCAAGAAATTGGATTTACTGAAACAAAGCAAGGACGTCCACTATCACCATTAAAAATGAATACTGTGTTTGTTGTACAGTCTTACCAATACAATAAGACATGAAACGCAAACGAGGTGTCACTACTATAAAGGAGAAAAACAACATATTATGATAGATAACATGATAGCTTATTTTAAAAGAAAAAACTATAAAGACCTCCTGTAATTACTAACTAGGTTAAAGAAAATGGATAAACCCAAAATAATATTCAAAACTCAAGCTAACTTTCTAATACTACCAGCAATGTTCAATTGGAATATATAATGGAAAATCTATAATATAAATACCCTTAAGAAATCCATAAAACCAAAAGGAAAAGAACTAGTTCTTAATTTTTAGGAACTGAAAAAAAAAACACTAAAAAACTAGAAAAAAATAGAGGGATTTTACAGCAGTTCTAATAAAAATTTAAATGAGGTTTTTCAGCTGGGAGGGTTTAATCTCGACAAGATGTTCCTAAAGTTTTTCTAAAAGAGTAGATGAAAAAAATACTTTACAGGTTTTACAGTGTAATGAGCAAAGACCTGCCTGGATAGATATTAAAAGTACTATAATGTAAAAGTATAGTAATTTTAAAAAATTTAAAACAGGCAAAAAAGACAAACTGAACAAATAAAATATCTGAACAATATGCTCTGGGTGGGACATATAGAAACATAATATAAGCTAAGAGAAGCATTCCAATCAACAAAGGAAGGAATCATTCAATAAATAATGTTAGGAAAAATGGTTATATGGAAAATACAGCAGTACAGCAAACAAAAATCTACATGGATTAAAGAGCTATATGTATATAATAATAATAAATTGATATTTTAGGTGACTAATTTATGTTTCACAAAGGACTTTCTTAACATGAAAGCAAACTGAAATCTGACAATTTATGTATTAAAGTGTACTATAGAGGAGAGAAAAAGTAAATTTAAATAAAATTGTCTTTGCCTTCTTTGTCCACCAGATGGGGCCTCTTACTCCCTAAACCCAACACTCAGCAATGGAAGTAGCCGATCCAGCTACTCTACCCCAACCCCCACCAGTCCCCTCCAGGCCAACAGAGCTTAAGAAAGCTCCCGAGGGACTGTGGGAGGGGAAGCGGGGAAGGAACCGGTGAGGATTGAGGTGGGGAAGGGGGGCGTAGTTTGACTTACACAGCTGGAGGTCTCATTTAGCTCCAGGCAGATACCTTGGGGCAATTTCACTTCTTTGACTGGGGAACATTTGATTTCTCCCTGCATTAGAACAGAAAGCAAATAAACCAGTATCTTTGCCCCTTATTTTTATCCCCATCTCTTTTCCTGCTTGATTTCTGCGAGGTACTCTCTTAAGAGGTTTTAGAGAACAGGAAATTTAAAATTTTGTTTGGGGCCTAGAGATCTGTAATACTCTGTACCTCCCACCATTCCCCCCCCCCACTAACCCTCCTCCACCCGCCCCCCATTTCCATCCAATACTCAAAACTTTTGTTACTAGCCTGGGCTTGCAGGCAAACAGCTATTTGCAATCTCCGTAAACACTGGCTGGGATGGTGCAGAAATGAAAGGGGAGGATCTTTTCCCACATAGGCTGTTTCCCCTCTAGTGAGTTATGCACTTGCAATACGACCGCACAGCCAAACAGATAACCGGGTGGCCAGGCAGGTCTTGGTGACACTCACGTCCTCCTGGCTCTGAGGACTCTCCAGATTCCTGTTCTGGCTCCTTTAAAAACGGAAATCAGGCAGGTCCCCCAATGCCTGCCCCCAGGTTCCATGCCTTCATATTGTCTAACCTTCCTGCTGAAAGCTATTGACAGCCAGAGGCCCCGAGGCTGAGAAGGGCAAGTTGACCTCACCATCCCTGGTCCACCAGTTCCTAACTGCCTCTCTGTCCCTGGCACAACCACTCAACCCTCTCACATAGAGGAAATGTTTTGACCTAAATATTTGGGGAAAGTAGCCCCATTAAGTGGAGGATGGTTTGCAAATATGCCCAAAGGGAAATGGTACTGTGGTCAAAGCCCAGACCAAGAGGTACTAAAAAGAACCACAGAGGATTGGATAGACCTCTGAGAATCCCCTTTACTCTCTATGCCCTAGAAACGCAATACCCATGGCACAGATCAGCCTTGCCACCCAACTCTACCCTCCTTCCCCTTTTGATCCTTTCCACCAATATTAAAGCTCCATATATTTTCCATGCTAATGCCTACAAACCCAAATCTCACTGGCCAGAATGAGGGTAGGTTGTGGGGAAGAGAAATTGTACACATATGAAGTGAAGGAACAATCTGCCATTTTGGGCCCAATTCACCCACCTTTACGGTCCTTGGGGTAAAAGAAAATGATGTATAGGTTTCAGTGGGAGATATCACAGAGCTGGTGATATTGTATGGGGGATTGGAAACATTTCCAGGTGACAGGCTGGGCTTCAAGGTTGTCTCTGAAATCGAAAAGTTGACTGGGGTAGAATATACTGTGGTGGCTAAAGAGGTCTGAGACTGGACAGAAGAGTTCATAGTTCTCAGAACTGGGGTTACTGCAGAGGTAGATGTGAGGTTGACTGTAGGCTCTGGAATAGACCAAAATACAAGGGTGCATGTGAGCACATTTGCATAAACACACACACACACACACACACACACACACACACATTTCAGCTCACTGTCTTGAATTAAAACCTTATAGATAATGACATAGGCATGGACTCCAACCCAGAAAAGGGAGCTTGAGGAGTTTAGAGCTACATCATGTCCTAACCCTTACCAGACTCAGTTCAAGCCACCTGTTGGAAGCACAGCTGTAATCTAGAATGTGTAAGTGGTGCCTTCAGCATTCTGAAACTGAACTGGATGCTGGTCAACCTAGAGAAGTCACAGAGCCCCAATTTGAACCTGTACATACCTTCCTTTACTTAGAAGAGAGCAGAGGTCTCTAGGGTGTCCTCATCTGATCCTTATTCTATCACTAAACTGAATTCAGCAGGAGAGCAGGGTACCAGGAGCATTCCTGATCAGAATTAGCCCCCGAGGCACTGGCCTCAGAAAGCTGTCACTACAGGAAGAATTATCTAAACCTAACTTCAGGGTTCCCTAAGCATGATGCCCAAGCCATTATTACAAAGGGCTTGAATATTCCTATCTGTCCAGGAAACAGAGAGCAGGGCAGGAGTGGAGGCAGTGGCCTGCAAACATCGTAATGCTTTACCCAGGTACCAGCAGCATCCCTCTGGGGCCTGAGACAAAGACTCTACCTGAGATGGCTGCTGTAGTCACATTGCTGTCCTGAAAGACAGGGTGGGAGGTGGTATTTCCAAGAGTATTTGGTGGTGTCGTTTCCTGGTTGGATACAGTTGTAGAAACAGTTGAAGTCATTGCCGTGGGAGATGATTTTGTGGCAGCAGGAGTTGAGTTTTCCAAACCTGTGAACCCAGAGGCTATAGGGAAATAAGGAAGAAAGGTCAGAAACTAAATCATCCTGGAACCTCGTGATACCACCTGATTCAATTTCTTGACTTCAGGCAGAATCCATCTAGAACATCACGGCCACCATTTGCAAGGGAGTGGCCACAAAAACATCCTCCTGGACAGGCAACCGATTTCCCACTACTAGATTTTTCCTGAGGAAACAGGAAATGCTTGTATGTACCAGGTGTCTGGTGTAATATTATTTCTAGGAAGGCAAAGCTGCAAGCAACTAAATGAATTACAATATGTTAAATGTTATATGCACTTAACATACCATGATCATTTTGAATACAAAATTATGAAAAAAAAACCATAGCACCATGAGAATATGAGGAATGCTCATAACATGTTAAACAAAATATTCAAATATCAAATTGTTCTTGAATAAACACTGCAAGGATCTAAAATGTTGGGGAGGATGTGCCTTCATTTCCTTTATAATGTGTTCTCTCTTTGTGTCATTCTCTATCCAGCAAATTGCCTCTTGGAATAATCACTAGATTCATACCATCTCTGTGCAGTCCCCTTAAAAATCCATCCTTCCCAGACTTCCCCATTCCCAAACTCCCTTCATTCTTTCCTTCAAGGCCTTCAAACCTGTCCTCCTTTCCTTTCACAGAGGAACTGCAGCAAACAACTCCAAGATTTCTTTCTGGAAGCTCTGACCTAGGAATCCAGCTGATGGACTAGACAACCCAAGGCCTGGTTTCTCATCTTACATTGTGGGAAGATCAGAGAGCTTAGTTCTGGCTCAGCCAATAGCTATGTAATTTCATGTGTGTGTGTATCTCAGTTTACCAATCTCTAAAGTGAAGATCTTTCCATACATGGATTGTTGGGAGAATCAATTGTTAAATTGTTATAATAGAATGTTCCTTGTTCTAGTTGTTCCCTGAACATCTTCCTGTGGGTCCTTGCCCTTCTGGGTTTCCTGGGTAGCCAGCAGTGCCATCCTAAGACCCAGGCAGGAGAAGCTTCCTGACCCTTTACTTTGTCTACACTCTGTTCCTCTTCTTGCTCTGCCCTTCCCCAAACCATGAAGAGTCCATGGGGCCATCAGAGATGTACCCTCTCTTCTAGACCACACACTGGGGACCAGAACTCCTGGAACTTCTTGCTCAAATGGCTCTTTGCTCACCTGAGGCCCTGAACAGGCCTTTCTTCCAGTCTATCCTTCGGAAAGCGAACTAAAGTGCCAGGGTCCGCACCTCCAAGGCCCAAGGATGGCCAAGCAGTGGCTTTTTCTAGGGAGAGGGGTTAGATATTAAGTGTGTGAGTGGGGTGTCCCTTGCATGCATGCAAGTTCCCCTATAATGCAAGCTAGAGTCATGGATAAGAAGAAAATAGGAGTGAGCTGGGGCCATGGGCCATCTTTTCCTGCTCAGCTACACTGGGGCCCTCAATCCAACAAGACTATGAGAGTCCCAGATTCAAACCTGGCCTTCCAAGGAGGCATGGAGGTATGTTTTTCAAGATAAGAAGACAGAAAATATTTTATTTATCAGCTGGTTGGTGTGATTTATAACTTTGAAGTATTTAGACATAGAGTGTGTGGGCCTCCACTGTACTCTTGGCTTGGGCCCTATAAACATTAGGGGTGGACTTGGTATTCAGAGCTCACACTCAGCAGTCCCATCGTTAAGGAAAGGCTGCTGAAGGTCCAGGCCACCCTAAAGCTTGTCTCTTAAGTTTTCCTGATGAGATCTGGGCCTACGTTTTTCAGAAGTTTCCAGGAAAATAGCACTGTAGAATGACACCTCTTCTTTCTCTTAGCATCAAGAGGGAAGTTAGGCTTGAGTTTCAAGGCAATTAACCTAGAGCCATGAATGCTTCTCCAAAGGTGGTTAACTAGTCTCACTCTCTCACATCTGCCTCCTTCCCCAACCTGCTGCAAATAAATTGTTATTAACGGTGAGCACAAAAATCATATCGTATCTTATGTGTCAGGTGAACAGGAGGAAGAAGTATTACTACTATTTTCAACTGAGAGGTTAGAACCTGCATCACCAAGGTTTTGGCCAAGAGGGAAGACCGTGGTTCATATGGGGAAAGCAGCAATGGAGCCACTAAGGTTTAGCTGACTCTCAAGGAGAAGCAGCAGTGGGTCAGGGGACCTACACTGTAAGAATCAGAATGTGTCCCCCACCCCTGTGGACAGAAAAGGATTGGCCCTGTCTGGCTTAGGTTGGTGGGGGTAGGGGGACGATTATCAAAATAGAATAGTTAGGGAAACAGGTCCAGCCTTCTGGTCCTTAAATAGGACCCTCTCAGCAATCTGACTCTAAGGTATGAATTCATTGTAGGGGCAGGTGGGGGGGACACTTAACATTTGGACACGGAACTGAAGGACACCCTCTCAAGGCACCATTCCAGCATGCCCTTGGAATGCCCCCTGGATATCACTCTTCCTGCTCACACTTTCCTCTTCCCCCCATTACATTAATAACTGGGAATCCTACCTGGCCCAGCCCCTTCTCCCTGCAAAGGAAGCTGGGCCTGGCTGAGATGATGTCATGCTTCTGAACCCCTCCGCCAGGGCCTCCTTCACCCAGACAAACAGATCTGAACTTTTCCAGATGTGAAGAGAGACCTACTGCTAGTTCTGAGGACAGAAGTGCCTGTGCCAAATGAGTGAAGCAACCCTGAACCAAGGCCAGCTTCCATCCCCCGGGGGTCGGGCTCCTGGCTGCAGACACCTCCTCCCACCCACCACTTGGCCAAGCACTGAGCAACAGGTAGCAGGGTCCATCTGCAAAGCGAACAGACCCTCAACCTCCAATTCATGTCCCTGAGCCTAGGGTGAACAGGAAAGCCTCTGAGACCCTGCAGAAACAGGACAAAGAGGGACAGCAGAAAGGAAAGGCTAAGTGTAGGGCTTAGGGACAACTTGGTATAAATCAAGGGGACACCTTGGCAGGCCCAACACGCTGCAGTGTAGGAACTAACAGTGAGGGTGCCTCTTGGGTTCACAGTCCCTAGGGCTCCCTTTACAGAGTCCCCACGAAGAGACTGGATCTTGGAGGAATGACATTTACAAGAATCAAGACGAACCACAGGTTTCTCTGTTATCCTACCCCCCTCAGCCCCCCAAAACACACACCCATGGCATTAAACCACCACATGCTCGCCTTTCTTTATATGAGTTTCTTAACTCCAAGGGAGTAATAGCAGCCTATCAGTCAGATTCTAAGAAACAGTCAATGGAACCTCCACTCCATTCCATTCCAGACTGGTGGAATAGTCCTTACCCCCAACCCAACAGAACATGAGAGTACAATTCAAAACTGAACGGAAGGCTAGCTTCTACTGTTCACATCTCATCCACCTTTATGAACTGTGTCTCCCTAAGGGCACCGTTGGACTCTAGGTATCCTGTTTGATGTCAGCTCATGAACCTGGGACAAGGGGAGAAGACAGAGTATCAGGAAGTTAGCAAAATGAAGATTCTAAAATGCCAACTATAACGTCACATAATTCATACAGTGAAAGTCAGGGTTTAAATTACAGGTACTTATTCAGAGGCAATTACTCATGTTTTGCACACAATTCTAAAAAGCTTAGTTAACTGAAAGCTCAGCTAATGCTGAACATTAAAAAGAGACTATTAGAAGCAAACAATTAGAAGAAGCAACGGCTGAAATGAAGAAACAGAAATAAATGAAAAACATACATGAGTACCAAAACCCACACTAGTCTGGAATCATTTATGGTAGGAGTAAATAAATATATACCCTTTAATAAGCATGAACAGTATCACTGAGTTGTACCCTAATCAAATTATTTTCATGAGACATCTGAATCATTTTTTTTTTGGTACTCTAAGGAAGGGGAGGGGTGTGTAATACATTTTTAAGAGATTTCTAGCTACACTTAGTAAGTTGAAGCATCTTTTAGTCTTTAACGAGGGTGTGCCAATCCTCAGATCCAGAAAATTCTGCTAACTGAATAACTAAATTCCCATACTTTCGGAAGCATGATTTTCCTATATTTGGTCTTGCTTGTCAAAGACCCTCTTAGGTTGTTTTTCTGATGGTGCTGTTGCCTGATCTCCTGACCAGCCCCATTCTGTTCATCTTTTGGAATATTCTAGCACCTGGACCAAGAGGAGTTTCTTGGGGGAGTGTTTTGGGTGTTTCAGCCCATAGAGAAAGAGCGCTAGGAAGAAGAAGAAATACACTGGCCTCTGCTGGGAGCCCACAGCCTGTTTGATGAGAAAACAGCAGAGCCTGGGAACAAAGAACTCAGGTGTTATAATTAGACCTTATTCGAAGGCTCCTACATTTTCTACCTGTGTGATCTTGGGAAGCTTCTGTCAACTCCCTAACCTCACCTGTAAAATGCAGATAAAAATAGTCCCTCTCTCTTAGTTGTTTTGAGGAATACTGGAGATGAGAGGTGTAAATCACTTAGTCTGGTAAACACTCATGAAATGGTGGTTATCTTCAGGATAGGCCCTTTTCCTTCTGCTTCTCAGACACCTTAAGACACGTGTCTCTATCACTTATCTGGCACAAAATCATGTATGCTGTTTCCTGAGGAGAGGTCTTGTAATCTCAGTTACATTAAAAATTTGAGTGCCAGAACCCCCTCTTATACTTGTGTTTTACTCAGGGTGCTTGGCACAATCCTGAGTTTGGACTAAGCACTTGGACTGAATAGAGACTGTGTCAGGCAGGTTCACACCAACCACTTCTAGGTAGAGTGGTCTTATTCAATGTATATTTTAAGAGGAAATTTATTAAATTAGGGAGTATCCATGGGAGGATAATTAGAATTAAGTGAGTTCTAGAAACCAATTCATATGCTTAAGGGCCTCGTGTTATTTCATCTAGATCAGGGGTTGGCAAACCATAGTTGCTAGACCACATCTTGCCCCTGGGCTGTCTGTTGCATGGCCAATGAGCTAAGAATGGCTTTTATGTTGCAAGTGTTGTAACACAGAACAGAGCAGAATATGTATCAGAGATGCATATGGCCTCCACAGTCTAAAATATTTACTCCCTGCTCTTTTACAGCAAAAGTCTGCTGATTTCTAATCCAGAAAAGTAGAATTTGAGGAGGGAGAATGAATATAGTTCTTCAAGATTCCCTTCATTGATTTATTCACACTTATTTTTCATAAGCACCAGTGATGTGCCAAGTGCTGTAGGGAGCAAAGGAAAGAAAATTCTTTCCCATGGTTTGGTGTTCATGTCATTAGAATTTAAATAAGTCCCTGACCTCAAGGAGCTTATAGTTTAATGGGCCCAACTAGAAAGATCATTAAGGATTGTCATGAAGAAGAGTTCATGATTAGAAATTATAGGAAAGCTACTCTCACTCCAATAAAAGGAAAAGCTTAAAATGACTATTTTTTAACAAAATGGAATGCACTACTCTGGGAGATAGGGAGCCCCACATATTTCCTGGGAGCTTTCGGGAGGCACCCTTGTCTCGGTGAGTTTGGGCCATGTTGGACTAGGACAGATATCAGGGTGGATGCCTTCCTTTGGTGTGAACATAAACCAAGAGTGTGTGGCCTGAGTTCGCAATGTACTGAGACTTCCCTTTAATTGTCAAATAGCATGTCCTGAACCCCATCCACACACTGTGGAACTCCAATCTCTGAGCTTTCTTTGGGGCCTACCTTTCTCCCAGTCGCCTCTTCTCCCATTTTCCTAATAGCTGCCGACACCCGTTTCTCAGCTCTGTGCCCCCCAGGCCTCAGGCTGCAGCGGGCTAGCCAAGCACCACTAACGGAGGCCAGTGTGTGCTTCCTGAAGGTTTGAGAGCATGGGGTGAGATACAGCACAGCCAGAGGGACAACGGCATAACCTGGAGATACTAGAAATCTCTGTTCAACATCCATACATCCCGTAAGGAATTTCTCCTAGCTAAGGCTTTCCTATCTTCCACTCACCACTGTTCTGTTACTCCAGACACCTCCCTCCTCTCTCTCACTCTTCCTGGACATCCTTCCATCTCCTGGGCCCATAAAATACAAAGTTCCACTTTATCATGTGTAGCAATTCTACCTCCTGTCTGCTCTTGTACATCCAAGGTTTGTCTAGGGGACTTGTTCCTCAACCCAAATTCATTAAGGCATTTTCTTAAACAACAGAACTGGCTACCTCAAGATGCCATGCCCCTACAAGGTACTGGTTGTGGTTATTTGGATTTCCTCCCCACCCCAAATCAGAAAGGAGCAGATTTCCCAATTAAGCCAAAAGGCCTTTTCCTTTACATGAACTTCCTATGAAGTACACCTAGTATACATCCCTTTCATTTGTACTGCGTTCTCCCCACATGCATGCATCGTTCTCCTTAGCAAAGTTGGGATCCCTTGGGACTAAAAATCACAATGTGTTTTTTCTTTCTCAGCTGAGGAGAGAAGAGAATGTTCTCATCAGAGACGTCAAAGCACAGAAAAATAGGAAGTTCTGCCCTGACGACTCTGAGCATTTTCTTTTGAAGGGTGGTGTTCTTATTCTTTTTCCATACCTTCACATTTTCAGCTCTCCACACTCAGGGCCATTTAGTTAGATGAAGGAAAGTCAACAAGAGGGAAGGTGTGAGCACTCTAGGGCGGATCTGGATAACTATCAGCCTTGAAAGTGAGCCCAAGCCCTCCTGGCCCAGAGTGCCATGGGACCAGGCAGTGAGACTGTAAGAAATGGAATTTGTTGCTCCTTTTGATTTATTTTGGTAAGACTTTGAGCCTTAGTTTATCTGCTGTAGTTCGCCCTTCCTTGCCCTGAGCTTCTGGAGACAGACTCGGGGAAGGAAGGAGGTGAGGACGAGCAAGCAAGGAGGCCCAGAAGGTGGAGCCAAAGGAATAAGAAAGATGCCTGGCGCGCTTTATCAGTCACACAGGAATGCTGCTGAAGACTGACAGTTGCAAAGCTTGTGCCAGCTGGACTGACCCTGCAAGGGAGGGCACTGGGGGGACCACTGAATTAGTCACAGGTCCCAAAGGCTGCTCCTCCTTGGTTGCCATGTGGCAGAGGTTCAAAGGGCGGAGTCCTCGCTCCTCCGGAAAATATCTGATAAAATTCTTTTCCTTTTTCTTTTTTCCCCCCTCTTACATGTAGCCCCAGACAGGATATGGGTGTGGGGTCAGCAGGCACGAAGGACCCAAAGGAAGAAGAGGAATGCGAAGGGGCGTGACTGAGGGGTGTCGCTAGGGAGAGAGGAAGGACATGCCGTGGAGGGCTTGCAGGGAAGAGATACCCTGAGCCCGACAAATGAGACTCCCTCATGACGCATTCCCAGCTATGGCAATGCTACCTGGTGGCCTCTGAGCCCCCACCCCGACTCTGGTCACCCCTGAGAGTCACCCCATCTCCAACAAAGAGCCTACTTTTGGTTGGCTGCTGTACCCATCCCCATGCCAACTTCTCACAGGGGCAGAGACCCTCCCAGAACAAAGTTTTCTCGGGGTTAATGATGAGAAAGCCACAGAACCCTTTCTGCCCTAAATTTCGCAGTGGTAAGAGCACAGACTTTCTTCAATGTCCACTTGTTAGCATTTCAAGGTGCAGTCACTCATTTCATTTCCCCACAATGTACCCCAGGACAGAAAATGACTCCTAGTAGTAAAAAAAAAAAAAACCACACAAACCCCTCAAAGCTTCTGAGGCAGGTATAAAGCTGCAAATTGGCCCAAGGCATCTGGCAAGATTAAGAATAGAGACCCATTCCCCAGCCCTCACCCCCAGAGCAGAGACTGAAATTCTCAGCATATCTGCCCAAGGTTAAGTTGCTCTCCCACCCCCAGGGCTGCAGGCCAAGGCGAGACTGAGACAGGCCAGCTGAGGAAATAAGAAAAGGGTGGGCCTCACTCGGCCCAGGACCAGGTCATAACTAGCTGTGTAGGCAAAGGAGACTGGAGCATCTGATAGGAATTGGAGCACTTGACCCACGCATCCCATTAGGAGGGTGCAGTCTAGCACCCCGAGGACTTACCCATTCTAGGCCTTTCACACCCCAGTGGCAGCTTTCTTCCTGCCCAAAGGGCATGTCTGGGGCTTCCAAACAGGTCAGCCCAGAGGTGAACTTTAGAGTTTCTTCCAGCTCAGTGTCTCCCTCTAACTGGGCAGACCCAAAGGGTGACAGCAGAGGAGATGGACAGCCAAGAGGCCTAGCCAGCTGGCTCAGGTCATTCTGGGGGGCCATAGTGGGTAGCCTTCAGGATGTAGTAAGAGTAGGGAATTGGGAGCCCTAGAGGGCTGAATCAGAATCTGGAGCAAAAGGGAGAACAACTTAGTATGTTTAAAACCTTCTAAGTGCAATGAGATGGGATGGAGAATGTTTGCCCCAAATACAAGCAATTAGGAATACATATTTACTGAGTTCCTTTTTTTTTTTTTAAAGTAAGAGCAAGGGATTAGGAGTTGGGGCACATACGGCTGACTGGAGGAGTATCCACTAGCCTGCTGATCTGCTCACTAGTCTTAAAGGGGTGCAGGGGAAGAAAACCCCCAAATGTAACAAGTTTGCTCCCTGGTAAGGGGTTCTTGTGGGGAGAGGGACGCAAGGCGCAGAACACACTCCATCTACCACCACCTTCTCTCCGGTGAATGGGTGTGGGTGTCGGAAGAGGGAGTTGTAACTGAACTTTTCGATCTTAAATGAAAGGATTTTTTTTTTCACGGACCGCTCTTCACTGCAAAATCCCCTGATCACCGAAGTTAGCCTGCTCCCGGGCCTCCTGGGCGTTGGACCCGGGGCCTCATCCCAGGTTGGCTTGGCCAGCATTCCTTAAATGTCCAGCGCTGGCTGCCCCCGTCCTGGTGGTCGCTGGGCGGCCTGCGCTCCCTTCCCCGCAACCCGCAGCTCTCTGAATCAACCCTCAGCCTCCAATTTTTCCAACTTCTCTCCTCCCTCTCCTGGTTCTGGCTCCAGCTCTGCGCTCCGCACCTCTGGCAACGCGAAAAGACACTAGCATCTTCAGAGCGCTTTCTTCAAGAGGCAACTCGAGCGAGCCGCGGAGTCCGGGAAGCCCGGGGCGCGCTGCCCGGTTTCCACCTGGGCTGGTTCACGCTCCCGGCGCGCGCCTCCCCGTCCCGTCCCAGCCCGCCGCGTCCAGGTGAGGCGCTGGGCTCAAGGGGCCCTGGTCCCCGCAAAGCCCGCAGCCGCCGTGGGCGTGGGGCGTGGGTTGGGCCTGGGGTGCCTGCCCTGGGTGCCGCGCCGCCCTCCTGCGCGCTCAGCTCCGGGGCAGCGCCCACCCTCGCGCCGCCACGCCGGGCGCGCGGCCGATACTCACGCAGCAGACTCAGCAGGCAGAGCGCGGTCCAGCCCCGCGGCATCCCGCGCCCCGCGCGCGCACCCCTGCGCCCCAGCATCCTGCCCGCGCCGCTGCGAAGAGGTGCACAGACCCGAGACGCTGCTCGGCCGCCGGGCGCGCTGCCCCCGCCCCTCCGCCCGGCCGTGGGGTGGGCGATTCTTGCTTTTTCCCCTCCCCTCCCTCTTTATTCCTGGCAAGGCCGGCCCCTCTCCTTGGCTGCCACTGTGAGCTTGCTTGCTTAGCCCCAAAGGCGGAGGATGTTAGCAGGGAGGCTGGGGTGGCCACCTTCGGGGCCAAAAAAGCTGGAGATACGTGCAGGCCCTGCACTACTTGTTCAACTTTTTTTAGAGTCTCCGTCTTACTTTGGCAAGCTGGACTTCCACTTAAATTTTAGCCCTTTGTGACAGCCTTGCTGGTGGCTGGGGTAGGGGCAAATCTCTTAATTTTGTTTCCCTTTCCTTTCCTTTCTGTTTTTCGTTATTTTTAAGTTTCAAGCCAAGAACAGTCTTGCAGAAGGAATCTGTGAGGACGAGAGTTTACAAGTGTGAGCATTTTGCTAATCTGGTAAAACTTACCACCTGTCCCATCTGATGCGTTTAATGACATTCATACCAGAGACTGCTGCGTGTAACGAACCATAAAGAGCGAGCAGGACACGTGAATGACTGTCATTATTCATTTTACCCCTCCAAACCATCCTTGTCGATTTTTTTTTACACTTTTTTTTCTGCAAGAACTATTTGTGTTAGTTCAGAGGGGTCTTCCCTGTGACAGTCCCTATTTAACCACATAGTTTGTTCCCCTCACCGTCATCATAAAGACAAAGGACTCCCCTAGCATCTGGGATACCTTTTCTCCAGGCATTCATTCCCCTCTCCAGATGTATGTCTGAGACTCTGGGGACTTGATCTCACTTCCATGAGGAAAAGGACTTCCTCTGACTCCTGACTCTACTACTACCTGACTGATCCTAGAACTCCTTGTTCTGGATGTGGGTAAACTGAGCTGCAGAAACTCTGTGCTGGGGTATCAGCCTAATCACAGATTGGATGGGGGAGGTAGGGATTGGATTGGGGAGCAGATGATGGCCCCAGTAAGGGAGTAAGGCGCCGACTCGGAGAACATGATCTGACATTCCGCGTGGAATCACAGGATTGCAGATTTGCAGTCCAGCCTCTTCCATGCCTGTGCCGCATAGCGCCCCTCTATTCCCTCTTCTGATCCTTTCTGATTTACCTCCCTGCAGATCCCCTAGCATTATGAAAGTGATTTTTATGGTCCTTTGACCTGCTCTGCATTTGGTTTGTACAAGAGAAGGGTGTTCAGGTCTAAAAACAAACGCCAAAACTCCCTATTCTGAGGTTGTTGCCTAACTTTCCTTTGAATAGGAAACAAAGCCTTTCATCACATAATAAAACCGAGGCTTAAGATGCAAATCTAATAGAACACCGTGGTATGATATGACTGTTTTAAAGTGCACATAGTGATTCAGATCTGACCACACTGTGATCTCACAGGCCAGCAGCTGGGAACAAAAAGGCCTGCAAAATACATTTTTTAATCAGGCCTTTGTCCTTGGGACTCCCAATTAACCCAGACAAGGAGTTAGCTCCTCCCTTCTTCCTCCCCCTCCTCTACTCTCTCAGCTCCAGGAGATGGGTTGGCTTCAGACCCAATGAAAGGTGGTAAACAAAAAGTGGGTTTGCAATCCTTGCTAAACATGAAAATCAGCTGGGCCCACTAGGCCCTTCCTTCATTCTCAGTAATCTTGTCTGATTGCTCCAAATGCTGTTCGCTTCCTCTAGCTGGACCACAGGAAACAGGAAAGAACTTGTCTCCAGAATTTCTTAACTAGCTTTAGGTGCAGAGAAGAGGGAGAAGGATCCTCTGGAGCAGAGCCTCTCCAAGGATAAGCCCCGGGGGGGGGGGTTCTGCACTTTTAACAGGTGTTCTCTATGATCTTAACTAATGCTTAAAAAGCCCTGGGATAGAAAAAAGACATACTAGATACAAAGTGGATCCCAGACTTCAGGGAGGGAAAAGAGGAGTAGGGGGGTGGAAGGCTGACAAATCCCTTGCTCTGAGAAACCAGAGCTGCTCCTTTCTGGCCTATAGGGTATGGATGGTACTAGCACTATGACGCTAGGTGACAACTGGCTGCTCTTCATGTCTCCGCTGTTGCTAGAAAAGGCTGTTAGCTACACTGCATGTAGTGGAGGGTGCAACAGAAATATATGGAGTGGGAGGCTTTGTCAGGCCCCTCATAGACCTTTAGGTCATGACCACTCTTAACACTGAACACCTCCCCACCCCAGCCCCAAAGCACACACACGTCAGATCAATCCATTTGAAAGAGACCCTCATCCCCTGTTAAATATAACTTTTTTGATGTCAAAAAAAAAGATTTAAAATCTTTTTGAGTTTTAAAATATGTTCTTCACTTGGTGCTTGTTATTCAAACTTCATTATATTTATATAAAACTGTTAAACAGTTGAACTGCAGTTTACAGATTGGCTAAGTTTACCTTCTGTAGACATTTAATAAAACTTTTGTTCATTTTGACTTTGCAGTTTTATATTTTGGAACCAACACTTTTTTTTTCCATTTGTAAATTTGTTTTGGATCTTTGAAAGCTCTCAGGATTTGGATCCCAGTTTGGCAGGGTGGATCCTTGGTGGTGGAGGTGTTCAGAGGCTAGAGGGAGACACAGAGCACTTGAAGTCTAAGGTGTCTCTTCTTTCCTCTTCCTGCTTTCTAGTCTCTCTCCAATGCCTCCTTTTAGCAGAATGTAACTGGAAACCAGCTGGCAAGGGGATGGAAAATATGCTGTGCAGCTTCCCAGACCCAGGGTCCTATGGGACATTGGTTCTAGGCGGTGGTAGCCTCTGAGTATGGCAGAGGCAGGCCTCAGGGGAATCAGACCAAGATGGCTCAGACCAAATTTTAATGATCAAATGACATATGTTATTAAATCTACTTAAAACATACAGCCAGAACCAAGAGGTAAGAGTTAGGATACTTATCCCACTTTGTACAGGGTACAAGCAAAGTGGAAGGACCAAATTATCTGAATCTTTTATGTTATGCTCTGATAGTGTGGTTATGAGAATAGGAACTGAGGTTAAGAAAGGGATGAGTAGATGGAAGATGCTTGGAACCAGTGTACACATGGGTTTATATTAATTCTGTTGGGAGATGCAAGGGAAGTAGGCGTGGCCACAGGCCAGTGTTCTGGGCAGCCATCCCATTTGTCAGCATTACTGGGGCTGGAATGGCATCGCCAACAGGTAGGCAACGTAGGGATGAGCTGGCTGTCAGCCCTCAGGTGATATGCTCTATACCGTGTGCCTTAGGACTTGATATTTCTATCCCTTTCTAGCTGTAAGTAACACTCATGTTTCTTCCATTCTTTTTATAATATATTCCATTTATCCTATTTTGGCATGTCTTGCCCATTAGACCCTTGCTACCTATTCTTGGCACATCTGAATTCTGCTTATGTCTCACAAATTCCTTGCTTACTTATTATCTGTAGTTAATGCAGCTGATGAATTTTACCTATCCTCTTTGCTTCTCTTGGCCTCTGTAGCAGAGTTGAATATTCCCACCTCATAGAGTAAACACACATTATACACAGCATTATAGAGAAGAGTATAGAAGCATGGGCTTGGGACTGAGAGACTCAGGGTAAATAACTGGCATTAATCCAGTTTCATATATTTTTCACACAGATAGCCACTTTGCCAGTTCAGTTTACTGAGTGCTATCTCCTTTCCCTACTTGACTGAAATGCATTTCTGCCCAATGCCAACCTTCCGTGCATATGTGGGCCTGTGTGCCTTCTGGGCTCTCTCCCCACTGGTCACCATATTTACTGAAGCTTCAGAGTCCGGATATAGGTAGGGCAAGTGAAGACTCTGATTTTCTTCAGAAAAGTGGGACCTGAATCTTCATGGCTTTTTACTCTTCCATATCTGTTAGAATCTGTTTATTGTATCTTCCATAAAATGGCCTTTGGGGTTTTGATCAAAATTTCTCTGTAGGTTAATGTAAACTTGGCAGAGCTCTCCATTGTTTGGGTTTTCTTTAAGGTTTATGATTTTCTCTGTAGTGGTTTTAATTCATCTTTTGGTAGAGTTATTCCTAGGTAATTGATATCCTCTAATTCTATGACAAATGGGATCTTCTTTTTAATTATTTTTGTTTCTGGTGTATGAAAATACAGTTTATTGTTTTATATTAATCTTCTTTTGAATGCTTCTACCTTGTCAAATTCTCCTATTATTTCCAAGTATTTGTAGAGTCATTTAGGTTTTCTATGCAAATGATCATATCAACTTCAGAGAGTGATCTTTTCTTTTTCTTCCCGATCCTTCTCCCTCTGAATTACTGTTTTTTTTTTAAGTTAATGTATTGGCAAGAACATCCACAACAAGGATGAATGAAGAGGTAATCCTATGCATTCTTGCCTCGTTCAAGATTTTTAAATGGTGATATTCCAGTGTTTCCCCACTTAGGACTACATTTGCTTAATTTTTTACATGTGCTTTCTTTCATGCTAAACAAATACCCTTCTAGTCCTAACTCACTGAAAAATGTATTTCTTCAAAAACGAACTTATCATATTTTTTAAATATTTTACCTACATATATTAAAGTGATATATGTGTTTTCTCTTTTAATATGGCAGTGTAGTGACTTACATTTATAGATTTTCTAAAATTAAACCAGCTTTTCATTAAACCTGACTTTGTCATGGTTTATTATCATTTTTATACCCTGTAGAACTTAATTTGTTAATGCAACCTTCTATGTATGATTTTCACTTCTATATTCATAAATGAAATGGGCCCTGTCTTTTCTCCTCCATCATTGTGTCATTGTCTGGTTTTGGTACTGGAGTTATGAAGTGTCTTTATAAAATGAGTTGGGGAATTTCCATTTTTTCTTTTCTCAGGAAGAGTTTTGATAAGTTAGGATGATCACTTCCTTAAAGATTTTTTAAAAACTTGCCTACAAAATCATTTGAGCCTGGTATTTTGTGTGGGACTTTAAAAATATTATGTCCGTTTCTGTAATTGTTATAATAAGTGCTTTCAGTTTTAAAAAGTTTCCTCCCATAAATTTTATTGTCTCCCTAGGACATTATGTATTTCTCAAAATTTTCAAATTGCTGTTGATAAAATTCTATTTCATTCATCTGTACTTTATCTAGAGCATGTCCCCTTTTTGATCCATATCATTACTTCTCTATGAATAATTTTGTGCCTTAATTTGTTACAAAATGTAAGTTACAAAACATTTTGAAGTACTCATAGGTGTAATGTGTATACACATATATTAAAATATACATGCAATAGCTTCCTGTGGGTGGGAGATTACTCTTATTTGGCCCTCTCTTGCACTTGAGTGGTTGGGGCTGTTCCTTAGAAGAGAGTGAGCTTGGGCTGATCTGCCAGTGCAGGTGCCCAAGATAATCTGTTGGCCTCTTTCATAGGCCCCTTAGGATATCTTTAAAGGCAAAACTGTAATGATGTTCAGAAAAGAGACATAAAATACAATGCCTCATTTCCCGCTCTCCTCCAAACACTGGCCCATGGCTGCCATCCCAGGTTTGCCTCCTAAGGGACAACCCTTGAGTAAGAGAAAGATGTGGCATTTTAGCTACACAATCTTCAGCTTTCTGTGTGCATTGCTACAGCCATTAAGAGGGGGTGATCTGACACGTCTGTGGGGAAAAAATCACGTCACAGCATCATGCTATTTTGTTCCAGGAAGGAGGAGAAAGCTCAGTGTGTGAAGTGACATATGTGTGACATCCATACACTATGACGTCCCTGGGGGTGGAGTCGTGGATAAATTTCACTTTCTTCCTCACCTCTGCACACAGCACATATATTTGTTTTTCACAATAGCTGTGTTAGTTCTACAAACAAAAAATAATAAATAAAGCTATTTTCATTTTGAAAAGGAAAAAGGTGTGGCTTTGATTATTATAGTTCTTTTCTTCACATTTGCCAGGACCTGGGTTGTCTGTGGGAGCAGCCATGTGACAGCTGAAAACAGCTTGGCTAAAAGGGTGAATATGTCACTCACGAGGGCAACCTGGGAAAAGATTCTTTAAGCCCTGGGAAGCAGCTCCTTGAAAATGGTCAGAAACCCACTGCGTGTGAATGTGCTATTGTCTCTGCTCATTTCCCTTGTAGCTTTTGTAGGCTTTCAATAAATCTTCCAGACAGTGCAGGCCTATCTCAGCATCGCTCATGAGTGCTACCAGACAGCATTTTCCATGTCCATTAGAGCCAGAGTGTCAGAGGGAGTCCAGGCTTTCCTGGGGGGTGGGGGTGTAATTGATTCAAGAAAATTCCAAGATGAAGGATTTACTCGGAAAAACAGAAGTGGAGCTACTTGGCAAGCCGTCCTTCCTTACTTGGAAATTCTCCCTCTTGTGCTACCTAAAGGCCTATGTGCCAATGCAATGTCCCGCCCTAGAAGGTCCAGGAATCTATCTCAAGGGGCAGGGTCATCTTGCACCCAGTACTGTATCTAGTTCATGGGCCCACAGGCTGTAAATCCAGGCTGTAACCTACCAGTCTTTGTCTCTGCAAATCCACATGGAGAGCCTTAATGTCATATATTTTAAGGAAGCCAAAGCAAAGAGGGTGGCTATTTTTAACTTGGGAAAACAGCAGGAAAATGGGCCTGGTGAGGAAACATCTGTCCCAAACTACGGACTCCTGCACTTCATAGAGAGGTCTTTTCTGTCTTGAAACCGTCAGAATAAAAGAAAGTGGTTGGTCCAGGCTGGCTCTGGAAGACGAAGGCCGAGTATTTCTCAGTTCTCATTTCCCCTACTTTTCTTCTTCTGGGCTTAGGCTTAAGGCCTGGAAGAGACCACCCAGAGGCAGAGGGTGGAGGAATGGCTCAAGGACAGCCAGCCTGATTCCTGTGAATTCTTTAGACCCCTCCTAGTTTAGCATCTTCATCCAAGATGGCCCCACCCCTTAGGGTTCGAACTTTGCAGACTCCCTAGTTGGGGTCACCAGAGGTCTCTGCTGGGACAGTATGACATGACCTCTGGGTGCCAGAACTCTCTCCTCAGCTGTGCGGCTGCTGGTGCCTGAGCTGTGAAGCCGTTCTCTCTTCTAGGGGCAGCCAGAAAGAAAATTCCCTTTCCTCCAAAACATGCCAGCCTCCTATGTATCTAGCTGGGGAAGAAAGGGGGCAAGTGGGAACTTGCAAAGTTTCAGGAACATCTTTTGGCCTTAGTGGAAGCGTTATCCATCATTTTTAGGCATACTGAACAAGGCTGCATTCCCCTGCAGAGGCCCAGAACGAATTACCTCGTGGAGGGGCCAAGGATGCAGCAGATGGTGCTGAGGCTGTGCACCGTGCAGACCCGCGGCACCGTTTGCGCAACCCTGGGGGATGTAAATGGCTTTCCCTGGAGTGGCAGGAGGTGGAGAAGAGGAGGAGAGGCAGCACAGGGTGTAGCTGGGCTGAGGGGCTCCCCGTCTTTGTCTTGAAAACCTGACCAGAATAGTTTTGTGTTCTCTTTCCTCTTCCAGCCCGGTCCCCTACCCTCTCTTCCTCTCCCTCTCCCTTTCTCTCCTTTAACTCCTTCCTGTTTTCAGCCAGAGACTGGGCCAGGAGAGAAACCATGCTTTGTTTTCCAGGTTGAGTAGAGAGTTGCCAGGAGCAGTGACAAGGGGAGAGCAAGAAGGGAAGAGGCCCTTCCCTCCTGGATGCGCTTTGGGCAGAGCTGAGGCAGAGTAGTAGGGCGTGGAGGGTGTGAAACATGGATGCCAAAAATCTTGAGTCTCTAAAAAGATCCATATGTCTGGGCTGCACCAAACTTCTGTGCTCAGGGAGGGGCTGATGACATCATGGGCTGGATGGGACTACAGTTTCCTTCCTTTGGGGAGGATTAGATGTCAGCTGGACTAGATGCTGTGAGACTCATGGCGACCCTGGTTGGGACCCTGGGGTGCAAGTGTTTGGGGTGTGGAGGAAGGGAGAGGGCAGGGGGCAGAGGGAGGAGGGAGGACGGAATTTCTAAGCTAGAGTCTATGAAGCATTTAGTGAAAGAGGAGTTTAGAAACCCCAGAACATGGCATTTTCTTGAAAACTTTCCCCATGCTGGGAGAGTTTTGGGGGATGCCATTTGGAGACAGAAGCCAGGCCATTTGCTCACTTCATGGGATGTCTAGACTCCTCATTCCCACAATCGGTTCTCCAGAGCCAAGGAAGAGTCATTCTCTTGCCTTCATTTCTTTAACCCCCCAAACTGTGGCTTCCTCTTGGGTGGAGGGTAGCAGATGGTAGACAGCTGTACAACACGTCTGATCATGCAGGGATCAGAGGAAGGCACAAAGGCCGGCTGAAGCCCAAGTGGCTACCCCGGAGGCATGGCTCCAAAGCTTTGGGGCAGTGCCCCTGACACTGCTCGGACCCCAGCTTGGCAGGCTGCATGCTTTTCCTTACTCCTCCTCGCTTCCTCTCCACTCCAGCTTCAACTGGAGGAGATGGAGATGATTTTGTGAGAGTAGCCAGGCAGCTGCTTTCCAGATGTGCATTTTCTCTAGAGATGACCATATCTAAGCTGGAGAGCTTTGAAAGGACTGGTTGGGGACAGTTGGGACAGGGGCTGGGAGATTGCTCTGAGGATGTATTAACCGAGGGGTAAGAGCTCACCCACCATCTGAAGACTCCAAAGTAAAGCCAGAGGTTTAGAACTAGAGAGGGAGTGGGAAGGTTCTGGAGTATTCTCAGCTCTTCTCTCTGAAAATCTGTGCCCCAGTATATGGCTTTACTGCATTTGCCAGATACCCTGACTCATTTAGTGTGTGTGTATGTGTGTATTTATGGGTATGTGTGTGCATGTGTTTGCCTGACAAGGAGACCATAATCTTCTCTGGGATGACCTTGAGTCTACCACTTCTCTATATCCACTGCTCCTGCATTTCTCACCTATAGTATCAGTTTCTCTAAGTCGATCTGCCTGTGACCATGATGGAGTTTCTCCTATTCGTCCTTCACACAGAGACAGAGACATTTCACTCCCCTGCTAAACACCTTTCAATGCCTTTCCTTTGCTCTAAAACAAAATCCAAACCCCTCACCCTGGCCTATCCGTCCTGAAGGGGCTGGACTCTGACTCACCTCCCAAACTCCTTCTCCTAGACTTGCCCCCTTGCCTCCCCTCCCCTATGTGGGCTGTTCCAGGTTCCCAAAACTTGCCACCGCCTTGTCCAGCCTGCAGTCTCTATCCAGGTTGTCCTGTGCCTGACCACCCCTCTTCCCTGCTCACTTTTCGACAATTAGCTCCTTATCTTCTGGTTTTCTCTGACCACCTGACTGAATAGAAATCCCCCCCACCAGGTCGTTCTTTCTCTCCCCATGCCCCCCACCTTTTAAATACTCATTCATGGAGCGTATCACATGTCACATTCATACATTTTCTTATTCGTCACCTGTCATCCTCATTTGACAGAAAGTACACAGGGCAGAAGCCATGTGCACTTTGTACCCCAGGACAGTGCAGGCCAATAATAGACACTCTGAATATTTACCAAATGAATAAATGAAATGGGTCTTTATTTTCTTTTGAGGATTCTCCACTCCGCTGGCTCACAAATGGTTTTTATTTCACACGTCAGAGAAAGAGAATATTTGAATGTTAAGGACTGACATAGGATTGTCATATACTAGTATAGTCACTTCATAAAAATAAGGTCATTCTTTACAACCTCAAGGTAGGAAGAACATAAACTCAAAAGCAGACTTGGCCATCTTACCCTATTCTTCTTCATCTTACTGAGGGCTTGTGAAATGCTCTCACAGATAGCCCTGGTCCACTGACTGGCACTTGGAAACCTCAGCCCAGTCTCACGGCTCGTACAGCCTATGACCCCACCCGGCACTGGTTAGAATTCTGAGTCAGACGCTGGACACCCAGCGAGACGTGGAAAATTACTTCCCCGCTCTGGGGCCCAGTCCTGGCATCTCGACAACGATAGGGGCCTTTGAAGGAACAGAGATGGGTGCTAAGGAGCCCTTCAGCTCTTCCTGCAAAAGGGAGGCCACGCCATGCTTGCTGCTGAGGTGACAGAGGGGGTGGCCCATGTCTGATCCATGAGCTGCTGCTGGGCTGGGGTGGTGTGGTGGTCATTTCCTTGTGTGAGGGGCAGCCAAGGGAGAGAAGGGAAGCAGCCGGAGTGGGTGGCCAATTCCTGTCTCTGACCCTTGGGGCAGTGCCTGCAGCTCCTGCCAGGCTCCCACACCTTGGCTAAGAATAGCTCAACTCCTTCCTGCTGGCCTGTGGTCCTCCGGAGCCCAGAGGAAGGAGAACTGGACTATCTTACCTCAGGCAGGGCCGTCCTTTCCGGCGATTCTCTCCTCCGCTCTGGGATCAAAGAGCTGCCGGGGACTGCAGTTCTAGCTTCTGACGCTACACTTAATAATAGTGCCACGGTGGGCAGGGAACAGTGGTGTTCAGGCCACTGCTGGAGGGTGGTGGGAGGCTAGAGGCCTTGGAACTGAAAACTCATGGGTCTGGATGCCAAAGGTTAAGAGGATATGTACTTGGGAGACAGAAGGTTGTCAGGGGTTTTCAAGGTATGCTAAGGTTAGAGCGGAGTGTCCAACTGATGCCCTGAAGGAAAAGCAGCCCCTGCTTCTAATTCTAAGTAGGATCAAGGAGGGGCCAAGACACCTGCCTGCGTACCCAGATCCCCAGCTGACTGAGCAGGTGTCCTGAAGACCACACCTTCAGAAACAAGCAGCACGGCCTGGCCCACCAGTCCAGGCGCTGCATGACACACAGGCCCTGTTTTGTCTTCTGAGTTGACTTCCAGACTGTCACTAGCCCCCAGTGACTGGGTGATTACAGAATGTTATCATTCAAACAGGGAATTTTGATAGTGAAAGAGGATGTCGTTAGTAACTCTACCAGGTCGGCAAGCATAAATGGGGTCTGTCCCAGAAAACCAGGATGTCTGGTTGCTTTAACCACTAAACATTGCTGGGTGTCCACGATCCCCACTCCCTAGATTTCTGAGTAAGAAAACGAGATGTAATAGATAAAAAAAGAGCTTTAGAAATTGGGGGACCACAGAAATCTGGGGATTATGCTCTAGCCTCCCTGCATTTCACAGGTCCCACCCTTCTTCATAAATCAAGCAGAGGTTAATTATAGCCCAGAGAGATCGTGCTCCAGAACTGAGAAAGAAAGGCAAACCTTTCCCAGGAAGTTCCTGGCTGGGGTAGGGGGCTGCCTGGGTGGAGAGATATCTGCACTGACCAGCCAAGAGCAGCCTCATTTGTTGGGGTTTCTACAGCTGAAATTGTGGGCTTGTAGTAAATTTCAGAAAGAACCCTCCACCTCCTTTTATTGCAGAGTAGCTTTGGCTCCCAGTTAACTGTCCAAAATCTATGCAGCTCACTTGGACAAACCGGTCTACTGTTGATTCATTAAAGAGCATGTGAGGAACAGCATGTATGTTATGTGCCAGCTGCTGCGTTAATTCTGGAGATGCAACAACAGGGCAATAGTCCGACCTCTTAAGGAACTGCAGGGCTGATTAATGTGTGAGGCGATGGAGCCATGCTGCTCTGGTGAAGAAACCTGTTCTAGAGCCTCTTTCTCAGAATTGCTGACGACTTTCAGGATCTTCCTTTAAACAGATGGCAGTTGTCCACATAGCAACCCCCTTGCTACTATGATGATGAAATTTTCTGAAAGGCCTTTTAGAGTATTTGTTAGGAGTGTAGGTTTTGGGGCCAGTCAGACCTGGGTTTGGATTCTGGCCCTGCGAACTCACAAATGGGGTACTCTGCAGCAGGTTTCTTAAGGCTGACAGTAAGGATGCCTACTTCATACAGCAGTGTGTCTAAAACTTTAAGGCACACACAATTTGCCTGGGGATCTTGTTAGAAATGCAGGTGTGATTCAAGAGGTCTGAGCTGGGGCCCAAAAACCTTAATTTTAAACAAGCTTCCAAGCGACGTTGATCTTGCTGGTTTGAGGACCACACTTGTAGCAAAGGCTTGGAATGTTAAAAGATCAATTAGCTCTGAGCACAGTGCTGACAAATGATAAGCTAAGTGCTCGATAAAGGTACCCTATTACTGTTCAAATGAAATATTAAAATGTTCATTTATCTTCATTTAAATATCTTATATGTTATCATTATATAATACATCAATATCTTATTAAGCTGTTTAATAATAATGTATTATATTATGTGCCATGTATTATTATTATCATAATTTAAAAGAAGATTTCTCATCAAGGAAGCACTCCCTATTACATTTCTTGGGAACCCCATGAGACCAATCCTTTTCACAGCCCATGACAATGGGAAAACCCTAGAAGAGAGAAGTGGGAGATTTAGAAATTGTCTCTAATAGCACCCCCCAAGTGGCACATCTTTCTGATATGAGGGATGATGGGACTCTTGTGGAAATGTCAGTTCTCTCCTGCAGAACATGTCTGACCATGGATCCTGGGAAGGCATCACTCTTAGGCCTAATACTAACAGTAAAGAGAGAAACAGGGTGTAAATATCAAAACCACTATTAAAGTCTGGATATTTTTATAAACTTTGGTGGTCTTAAGATATGGTCCCAAATTTGTTGATGCCCCTGCTTGCCATGGAGGGGCAGGCTCTATGTTCCCTCCCCTGAAATCTGAGCTGCCTTGTGATTGCTTCCACAAATGGCGTATGAGCAAAGTGCTGCTGTGTGACTCCTGAGACTGGATCAGAAAAGGCCCAGAAGCTTCCTCCTTATTCTCTTGGAATTCTTGCTCTCTGACAGGCCCCTTGTCTTGGAGCCCAGCCACCACAGGCCCCTTTAGGCATTCTGGTTGACAGCCTCAGCTAAGCGCAGACTTTCACCCATCCCTGATCAGGCACCAGACATATAAAGGAAGGTGCCTCCAAGCCATTCCACTTTTCCCAGCTGAGTGGGGCAGAGACAAGGCCTTCCTGCTATGCCCTGACCCACAGAATTCATGAATATGACGACAGGCTTGTTGTTTTATGCCAATACAATCTGGGGTGATTTGTTACTCAGCAATAAATCATTCAAACATTAGCAATACTTTTTATTTGGAATGAGAAAATATAGAGATGATATTTTAAAAGTTTATCTTGAGACCTAATTTACAGATGTTAAATATTATTTGCTATGAAGCTAATAATCCATTAGGTCTTTAAAAGTCAATATCCAGTCTCTACCAAATTAAATTTAAATTCTGTGATTAAGTAATATGTTGTTAGAAGAGGAAAAGTAAACAATGAAGAAAAAAATCAGGCTTTGGAATCCAACAAACCTGGATTTGAATTCCAGCTTTAAGATGTAACAGTTGTGTGAAAGGCAGGTAGGTTTTACTTTTCTGTATCTCGGTTTCCTAATCTAGTAAATGGGATAATAATACCTACTGCATAGGGGTTGTGGGAGATACTGAATACAAATAATTATAGCAAATAATAGTTGTTATTTCCAAAAAGATCTCTGGAGAAAAATGTGCACCAGGGATTACTGGTGTATGAAATGGGAACCTGATGGCCTGTCCTGAGAAAGATGGGAAGGTTTTTCTTAAGAAGCTGTCCCCTAAGTTAATCTATAAAGTAAGTAAGAATAACTAGGTCAGATATTGCCAAAATTCTCAAATTTCAAAAATTTCCAGAAAGTTTTGGGACGGATCTAGGGGAAAAAGACTTAAAAAAAGAAAAAGCCAATTTTCTGAAATGTATGTGGAAGTTCAAAAAGCCAGTAATAACGAAAACAGTCCTGAAGAGAAACAAAGCTGGAGATCTTACACTCCTACATATCAAGATAAATTATTATAAAGCTACAGTAATTAAGACAGTGTGATTTTGGAACAAAGTTAGACAAGCTAATGAATGCAACAGAATAGAGAGCTCAGAAACACGCCCATGTGCATCTGGTCCCCTGATTTGTAACAAAAGTGACAAGTCAGACATGATGAAGAATACAGAAGAATAATAGAAAGGTGTGACAACAAGGGAAGGCTTCTCCACTTCCTGTGGGCTCTCTCCCCAACACATTTATTAAATTCAAAACTGAGTAAAACGACATGGTTAATATGAAAAAAAAAAGTACACAACCAAGGGATGAAAGAGCTTCAGGGAGGAAGAAGAGATCAACAGTGTTAAATAGGCAGATGCCTATTCACCTGAAAGTTACTCTGAATTTGACTTGCAAGTGATTGTTGCACCCCAGGTGTGAGTTCCTCCAGCAAAGTGGGCAGGAACCAGCTTGTACAGTTTACAGGGGAAATGGAAGTAATAGGTTAAAGATACAGAGTAAGGCTAATCCACCTAGAACTCTGGGTGGGAGGACAGGCAAGGAATTCAAAGCAGGTATAAGTGACAGGAGTTCCTTATTTATTAAGGATACTACAGACCTGAGTATGCTTATAAGCTGAGGACACTGTGAAAGTTGGGAGGAAAAAGTAGAACATATATGCCATGAAGATATGTTATTTTACTAGTCCAGAGGAAATTCAGGGGAGAAAGGAGGATTAAGAGTCCAGAAAAACACCTGGATAAAGTGTATTTTATGAATCCTTAAGTGTCTCCAGAAACTTACATTAACATTTCAGTTACAATAACCCCAATTCTTGGACATCTTCAGTTGTATCTCAAAGGCCTTTTGGCTGCTTTAAAAAAATGTATTTTGAAATAATTCAGGCATAAAAACAGCTATAAAGAGTAATGTAAGGAACTTATAAGCCTTCTACTCACCTTAAGAAATAGATTATCAATATAATGGAAGACCCCTTTGTGTCCATTTCTAATTGTAACTCCCTCTCTCTTGCTTCATCCAAAGGAAATTGGCCTTCTGAGTTTGGTATTTATTATTCCCGACCATTTCTTTATACTTACATTACATTTGTATTTATCTCTAAGTGACATATATTGTAGTACACATTTGTATATTTAAAAAAATATATCATACTATATATATTCTGTAATTTGCTTTCAACCTCAATGTTTTTGTAAGATTTATTTGATGATACATGTAGCTCCAGTTTATTAATTTTTAGTGATGCATGGTATTCCATTATATGGATATATCATAATTCATTTGTCTTCTCTCCTATTGATAAGTATTTCCAATATTTTCCAATTACAGACACTGACATAATGAAGTCTTGTATATGTTACCTTGTACACATGTGCAAGAAATTATTCATGGTACATATATACTGAAGGGTAAGATTACCAGTTTCTTGGGAAGTGAACATGCTCAACTGCAGTAAATATGGACAAATTGTTTTCCAGTGTGGATGTTCTTATTTATCAGTTATGGGAAAGTCTCCACCATTATCTCTTCAAGTATTTCCTCTGTCCCATATACTCAGTCTTTTCTTTCTGGACCTCTGACTAGATACCTATCAGAACTTCTCAATCTATCCTCTGTATCTCTTTATTTTCCTTTCATATTTTCTACCTCTTTGAAAAGCTAAGCTACATTTTAGAAGATTTCATCATTTCTATTTTACCATTCAGTGACTTCCACTAATTCTCTTTGCTGCATCGTACTTGAAATCCATATAAACATGTACATTTAAATATCAAAAAATTTCAATGTTTTATGTTTATGTTGTAAAATATATCATACGTACAGAATTTTGAATTGCTTCAAGAGAACTTTATATTTTTAGTATATTAATTATTTATTAGAAAAGAATGAGGAGAGGATTGGCCCTCCTATCTTTTTATCAGAATTTATTCTGAAGCAATATTAATTAAGATGGTGAGGTATTAGCACAAGGATAGAAATGTAAGTGAATGTAATAGACTAGAGAGCCCAGAAATACACTTCTGTTGCTTTTTATAATTTCTTAAGACATTTAGCTCATTAATTTCCTTTCTTATTTATTTTCTAATATCAACAGTTAAGTCTTTGAAATTCCCACCAACATCACTTCGCTCTTTACACATATTCTGATTTGTACTATTTTATTATCCTTTTAATTTATGTATTTTTCAATTTCTACCTTGATTTTTTTTTCATCCATGTATTTTTTAGCTGTATGTTTTAAATTTTTCAACAATATTGGGTTTGTTATGTTATTTAAAAAAAATACTTAATTCCATGTTGGTCAGAAAAGATAGTGTCTATCATATGAAAGCTTTCTCACTTACTGTCTTGCTTAACGGCCTAATAATACAATTCTAGTTTTCTTAAGTATTCCTATGTGTTTGAGCACAACATGTATTTGTCAATTGCTGGATTCAGAGTTCTATACAGCCAGGAATAAGTGTGTTAATTGTTGCATTCAAATCTTCTATTTCTAGCTAGTCTTTTTTCTGCTTTTTCTATTTTTGGAGGGGATTGTATTAAAAACTTCCACTGAATAGGTGGATTTAGCTATTTTCTTTTCGTAGTTCTATCAATTTTTGCTTTGTATGTTTGAAATTGTATTAGTAGATATAGAAAAAGATAGAATTGTTATATTGCCATGGTGAATTAAAACATCAATATTTAATGATCTTAATCTTTAATAATGCTTTCTGCATTAAAGTGCATTTTGCTTGATACTAATGTAGCGACATGAGCTTTCTTTCTATTAGCATTTGCCTAAAATATCTTTATCCTTTTACTTTTGACATTCCTGTGTCCTTACTGTAAAATGTGTCTTTAGTGAACAGTATAAAACTGAGTTTTCTAAAATCCACTTTATTAAGTTCTGTCCTTTAATTGGTAAGTTTTCAGTCCATTTACATTTATTATGATTACTTATCTATTTGGATTTATTTCTACCATCTTTCAGTTTGCCATTTGTCCCACTTTTTCTATTCTTTTTTTTTCCCCTCATTCTTTTAGATTGGTCATATTTCTTAATTCAATTTTTTTCTCTGATACTACTCTGGAAGTTTTACATTCCATTTCAGTTACTTTAGAAGTTAACCTTAAATTAATTTTAACGAAGTCTATGTACTAGGATTCCCTTTTTGTCTTATGTTATATTGTAGCAATTTGATCTAATTCTACCTTTATACATTTATCTAGTCATTCAGCAAATACTTATTGAGTATTTACTAAGTGCCAAGACTGTGCTAGTAGCGTGAGATACATCAGTAAGCAGAATCTTTCAAAATAAGAATTCTTACCCCACACCTTATGAGAACAGGCCTAGAGTTGAGTTCTAGAGAAAGCTTTTTTGCCCCTCCTCTCCTGACCCCTACAAGACCCAAAGTCCATACTGAAAGAGAAAAATTCCCTTGTGATGTATCTTTGTATATAAGCTGCTAAAAATGGAAGTTGGATCAATTAAACTGCACACGCATACAAACATTTATATAGCTATATACACACATATGTGTATGTGCATATACAAACACACACATTTTATCAAAATCTATTTCTCCATAATATAAAGATTCTTATCACTTCATAGAGTTTCTTGCCAAATATTAAAGAAGGAACAGAAAGAAAAGAGTAACTTTTTCTCTTATTTCCCCTCGTCAGCCCCTTTCCTCTCTTTTAGCTAATTCTTTTGGTTTTTACTGCCATATTTCTGAATAGCATGTTCACATTACTACTTCCAGATTTTTCCTTTTAGTCATTATAGGCAAATTCCCAAGGCTGGCAGATCAGGTCTTGCTGCCTCTTCTCTCCTCCATTGTCCCCTTCACAAGATCTTGTCCCCACAGTTTAATTCCAGAAAGACAATGAGTGGTTCATTTTGTGTGGTTATATCCTAGTGATGCTGGGTTCTTGTTTGCGGAGTCAAAGAATGAACTTCACAAACACTCAAGGTAGAAAAGCAAGGCAGAGGCTTTTATTTAGAGAGAAAGCAAGAGGACAGAGCTCCTGGCTCAGGCCAGGAGGGGACAAGAGAGTCCCAGGGTGGTGCGTTGTCTAGGGGTTTTTTATAGGTGGTTGAGAGACAAAGGGCTAGGGATGTACACCCGCTAAGTGGTCCCAAAATGTTTATCTTTGAAGAAACATTAAATTTCTTTTTAGTTTTCCTTGTTATTTACAAGAAATTTACTGCTCTGATTTCCTCCCAGGATAGCAGCTTCCTGGTCTGGGAACATATCACTTAAGACTGCCTGCTTTGTTCTCAAGGTGGGCTGTTATTGTCTGTTTGTTAAAGAGTATGTTAAGAAACTTACTTTTTAACTAATTGGGTTTTAAAATGCAATCTTATTTTCAAGATGGAATCCTTCCAGTTTTTACTATATTGTTTTGGGCTTGCTTGCTACACTGCCCAGATTGCAAATCATTTGTTTAGGGCTGGAGGAAGAAAAGCAGCCCCTGGGTAAAGTCACAAACATAAGCTGGGCCCCCCAGCAGGCCAAAGTAAATCCCACAATGGATTATCTTGCTTTGTTTTCTCCGGAGGCCCTCACCCCACTCTGTCTAAGCCCATGGTCCCTGTCTCACTAGTATTGGCCTATATGATTTTAGTCTGCTTATGATCTCTATTGTATATTCTGTAAACTCTATTTACAGATGAACCAAGCAACTTTTACATTTTTTCCTTTCCTGGGCTATTTTTTTTAAACTTCCCTGGAAGTCTTGAGTTTTTATTTGCTTAGGTTCCTGGGCATTCATCATTGATTCAAGTCTAAATTCTCCACCATTGTTGAAGTCTCCTTTCAAGACATTCAGATGCACCAAACATTCTGTAATTTCTTCTTAAAGAAATATCTTCTCCAGCCTTCGAATCTGCCCCGTCTGGATGGCTGCCCTCTCTGCCTGAAGCTTAGCTCCTATGCTGGGCTCTCCCTTCACCCTCATCCCAGGGATTCGTTATTTCTCTCCAGTGTTGGGTTCACTGTTGCCTGGACCCCATCTCCCTCTTTCTTAGCTTACCCCCTCGTGTGTGATATGCATATCCTTTACCAGCTTTCTGAGAATCAATGTACTAGAGGCAAACTTTCAAACCTTATATGTTTGAAATTGTCTTTATTCCACTCTTATGCTTAGTTTAGCTAAGAATAGGATTATTGATTGTAAACTGATTCCTTTTATAATTTCAAAGGCATTGAGCCATTGTCATTTAGGCCCTAGTGTTGCTATTAAGAAATCCAAAGCTATTCCAATTCCTGACCTTTGAAGGTGACATTTTTTTTTTCTGGAAACTTGCAGGACATTTTCTTTGTTTCTTAGTGTTCTGAGAAGCCATGATCATCTTGGTGTGGATTATGTTCACTTATAATGCTAAGTGCTCATTTGTCCTTTCTCTCTGGAAATCTGTTTATTTGGGGAAAATATCTTGAACTATTTTGTTATTTAATGTTGACTTTCTGAACTAGTTCTCTAGCTTCATCTTCTTAATAACATTTTCTATCTTGTGATTTTACTCTGATTTTCATCTTTTTATTACATTTTAAGTTTTTATATTTTTTCTCAGCTCTCTCTACGGTAGGTTTAGGATTCGGTCTTCTAATGATCTTCTGAGTCAGCTACTACTCTTCCATTTGTTTTCAAGCTTCCAATATTTTCCATATTGATTCTGTCCTTCACTCTTTGTTGTTGTGGTTTGTTCTTAAACATTATCTTCGCTCTCATTTTAGGGAGGCTTCAGAGAGGGTAGCAGTACGTGATGTATTCTTCCTCCATATATATCCAGAAGTAAAGTACATTTTTTTCTGATCTTCCTTTCACTAAACAAGTAGCTTCTGTGGTTCCACCAATAGTGCTGTCCAGAGGTCTTGGTCCAAGTCACACAATGAATGGGCCCTATTTCTTCTCCTCCTTTGGGTCCTTTAAACCAAAACCTCTACTTGACCAGCTAGAAACACTTTTAAGCATCTTGGCATGAGCAATGGTTTGTGGCTGTCCTTTTTCCTTTAGGGATTTCTCTTACTTTCTTGTGATCTCAGCTTTACATCTAAAAGGATGTCAATTACTTTTTATTTTGTTTTACAGCAAGACATATGAGGGTATTTAGTCTGCCCTATGATTAAAGATAGATGTCTCCTTTAGATTCTTAGTCTGTCAAGACTTCCGATGGTTACTTAAGCAGATAATGTCATATTCATCCATTCACTTAACAAACATTACTTGACCCCATATCCTGTGCTTGGAACTGTCCTTGAAACTCCATGGGGATGTGTCCCTATTGTACAGGGGCCCAAGAAAACTAAAGAACTGAAAAGGATGAAGTAATTTTGCACAGTGTCCCAGATAAGAGGGTCGGCCAACTCAGGAGGTTTGAAAGCGCCACAGAGTAATGTGCAAACAAGGGCAAGCTAACAGTGATGATGACTATTAAAGAGATTTGCTAGCAAGGCGGGACCTTGATCATTGGAAAGAGATGTTTCAATCTGATGCAAAAGAAACAGGGAGTTGATGTTTCCTTAACCAGAAACTATTATGATTAAATAGTGTTTCACCAAAAAGTTCACTAGAAAGTTTTGTGCGGACCTCAGGGACAGGGAGGGATAGGATGACTAGAAACTGAGAACCCAGCTAAGAACAACCACACATCCTACGAACTGACTATGGCTTCTACACTCAATGTTATTTTCTTTTATGGGGAAAGAAGAGTTTATAAAGATCGCAAACATTTCAAAAAAACTTTTTACATTTTAATTTAGGATTCCAACTTTATTTCAACATCACAGGAGTGCTTTGAAGTTCGGTTATAGAACATTATCTAGAGTGATATGTTTGCCAAATATCTCTAAGTAACAAATATTAAGTTCTTTGTAGTTTAAAAGGCTTTTCTAGATATGGAAAAACTAAAACAGATTTGTTCATAACACCATCTAATCATGCTTTCACTCTGTGACCTCAGGCACCCTGATTATACAAACCCAGTTTGCTTCAAAATATTTTGAATATTGAAATTTCAAATAGCATGAGCCCATATTTCATTATTTTAAGTGAGAAGAATGAAAAAGCATTTCTTAAAACCCCAACCAATTTCCCCATAGATAACTAAAACACTCTTAGAAATCTATGTAATACTCCACGGAGGATTTCAGAACTGTATAAAGGGTTTGAAACACCAACTGCACTTCAGGAGCTCATCCCGGGGTATAGACCAATGCTCCGTACAACCATTTGTTTAAGAACCAACATACATTATGTTTTCCTTTATACCGGCTTGTTTTTTATACATTCTCCTCTCCAAATGCTTTTCACTCACCTCTCTAAGTGCTTGGGTTTTTCTAAGCTTCTTTGGTGCATGTACTTTTTTTCACAGGTTTTTCCACTTTCTTAGAAGGTGTTTTTCATAACATGGGGAAGATGATGGCCGTCACATGCAAGTTTTAAACAAGGCTACCAAAAACACAAGCCAGAGAGAAGCCATCATGCCGGGGAAACAGCTAAGATAGACTGCAGGGCATCCTATGTGTGCTTGCCCAGACTTGTGTGCAAATAGTGAGTTTTCATTGGCCCTGGCATGTAGATAGTTTATAACAGGATTTCAATTAGGGGAATGCATGTGGGGTAAAAATGGCTCCAAATCATTACAGGGGATATTTGGAGAGTGAGAATTTAGGTAGTAAATTCAATGTCTGTATTATGTTCTGTGTACCCATTGTCTTTTCTTAAAAACAAAACAAAACAAAGCTAAAAAAAAGGTATTTATACTTAGTAAAATAAATATAAAATACAAAAATACAAAAAATAACAAGTTATATTTATTTAACTTTTTATGGTGCGCATTTTGTCTTCTGATTAGACAACAAATCTCTTTGTGGACATGACCTCACTTTACAATTTAATCCAACAAATGATGCTGGCCGCCCACATGGTGGCAGGCACCATGCCAGGCAGAGAGCTGCTTAGGACACAGACCCAGCACCCCGGGCGAGTTTGTAAGCTCGCTCTGCAAAGTGTTTGTTTCCTCCCAGTTTCCATGTCTGGAGTCCACGTATCTGCCACTAGGTAAATGTTTTATTTCTCCATAGCACTCCCCTCTCCAAACAAACAAAACCTTTCCCCCACCATGACTAAGTAGCAAACAATCTGATCCTTTATACTGATATTCCTTCAAAATGTGATTATTAAAATAAGATCATGAATTACTAGGTCATGATTAATCACTAAGCACTGAGTATGATTCCTGTATATTTTAGAGAAAATAAAAAAAAATACATAAGGGCAAATTCAGTATCCTTCCCCCATTAAACTTCAATTTTTAGCCCTAATCTCTTCTTTACCTAACCCTGTTTTTCTTAGTTTACAGAAAACAACCTTATACTTAGATGAATTTCCAGTGTCAAAAAGTCCTAGCTCTTCAAAGGGTCCCAGCAGCTCAGAGTTTCTCCCTTTCTCTGCTTCAGGGATTCTGATAGTTCTGGGGTCAAAAGCCTGTAGCTATCTACTTACACTTAATAGAGAAAGGATTCTATTTTACTCCTTGGGTCTCTGAACAGACTGTGACGTATTTTGACTGGTGAGCTGGGCTTTCAGAGGAAATCTGGTTTTAAACTTCTAGCAGTGACCTTCCTCTTTCTTTTATTTTCATGGTTAGAAGAGGAAGGAGCAGGAAGACAATGGCAAGCACTGACAAACACTTACATACCCAACAGGGCAAAAAGTCCTTCCAGTAGCCAGGGCAGCTGTTGTTCTTGCAGGCTGACTTCCTCCTCTCCCCTCCTGGCAACTGAAGCACTGAAGTACAGCACTTATTGATGAGGTGGTTTGCACAGACTCCCCCAGGTCATCACTGTCTGATAAATGGTGAGCATTTCGTAACATATATACAATCGCTGCCTCACTACGTTGTGCTCCTGAAACCATATAAGCCACATACAAAATTTTAAAATTTCTTGTAAACGTATTAAAAAATTAAAAATAAAACAGGTAAATTAAATTTAATATACATTATATAATATACTCAAAATAGTCTTTCAATATACAATCAATATTAAAAAATACTAATGACATATTTTAGATTCCTTTTTCTTACTAAGTGTACTTTACAGTGACAGCACACCACATTTGTATGCTCCATTTTCATGGGAAATATTTGAAGTGTATGATTTTATAAAATTTACCATTGGGAAAGTATATTCACATACTTAAGGTGTTCCAAACACACTTAAAAGTTTTCCCATAACTGAAAAATCATTTTCCTTTCATATTTATATCCACATTATAAAAACTGGTTCATCTTTTTAAAAATAATTGCTTTGGCTTTAAAGCAAAAGACATTTTCAAATCCATGACTGTGTAAATTAAGTAAACTCATTAACTCTTGTGTTAATTTGATATTAACATTGAACCCATAGGTATCAACAGATTGAAAACCAACTCTTTATCAGTATTGATATCAGTTCTCTACATTTTTGTAAGAAGTTCTTGCAGCCAGCTTACATAATGTTATCAATTATAATTAAAATCTTCATGTTGACTCCTGTAAGAAAACTAAAAATTATTATTATTAATCATATTATGAAAAGTTTACATTTCAATTTAAAATCATATCTGGCTAGCTGGGTCACAATAAAGATTTTTTCTTTGGAGCTTTGAATTTAGTTCATTCATATGCAGTGTAATATTGGTATGAAAATATAAATCGCATTGCCATTTTTGTCTTTGATTATTGGATATTTGCTAATATTCATTTATTTTCAAGAATATCTTTAATTGGAGTTAACAGTACAGTAAATTTTTGTAAAACTTCCATGACTCAACCAAAGAGCATTGGCAAACTAGTCATGTTGTCATTAAATTTGCTATTTAATAAATTCTTCTATTTCCCTCAGTATGTCTATTCACTTTTAATGATTCATTATATTTGCATGTATGCAGTGAATGATTTAACAACTGTATCCTGCACAGATTTCATGTAGTATACTTCAGAAGAGTGAGCATAAATATTTGTAAGGTGTATCATACAGTGAAACAAAGATATTAAGGAAACATCTGTTCCTTTTTAAAAATTACAATAATCTGGTTTTGTCACCTAACATAGTTGAAAAACTGTTGTGTTAAAAACTGATTTTTTTAATAGCTAGCCCAAATTCTTCTTTGACTGTAAAATAATGAAAAAATACCTATGGCATGGATTTAATGTTTTAGACCATAAGTGGACAATATTTCTTTGTAAATTAAGAAGCCTTTAGAGTCAAAACATACCCAGAGTACTAATTGGGCAGTGTCTTTGATATCTTGTAACTCATTTAATCTAGAAAACAAAATAAAACAAAAAACAAAAATGTTGCAACTGTTGAGATTTTGAATCAATTGATTTTTCATATTGTCAAAAAAGTTTTGATTTTTATAAGCAATTATTTGGTGGCTTAATTGACATTCTTGTTTTTTGTGAAATATCTTTTCTTAATATTTTACTAATAATTTTCTAACAAAATTTCTATAACTGAAATAGTGGTTTCTTTTACCATCTCTGTCTAAAAACATAGGTATGTGCGTATATATGTGAGGATGGAAGAAATTTTATATCTTGCCAAAGTGACAAGCTCAGATCCCATTTAAAAAGTCTTAAAAATTTTCAACAGCATGGGTGGACCTGGAAGACATTATGCTTAGTAAAATCCGTCGGTCACAGAAAGGCAAACACTGCATGGCTCCACTTACACGAGGTGTGTAAACTAGTCAAACTTATTGAAGCAGAAGATAGAATTTTGGTTGCCAGAGGGTAGGAAGAAGGGAAAATGGGGACTGGTTGTTCATTGGGTATAAAGTTACAATTACACCAGATGAGTAAGTTCTAGCCATCTACTGTACAACATAGGGCCTGAAGTGAACTCTACGGTGTTGTGCACTTAAAAATTAAGAGAAAAAAATCTCATGTTAAGTGTTTTTGGTACACACACACACACACACACACACACATATACACACAGCAAAGGGATACAAGGAGACTTCTGGGGTAATAGGTGTGTTTTTTACCTTGATTGTGGTGATGGTACCACAAGTGTCTGCTTATGTCTAAACTCATCAAATTATATACATTAAGTTTATGCAGTTTAAAAATTTTCAATTATACCTTAATAAAGCCATAAGAAAAAAAAGATATACACAATCTAAAAAAGGCAAACCTGTAAAGAAACAGTCAAATGGTGGTTACCAGGAGCTGGTGGGGATTGGGGGGTGATGGCTGGGGGTAAGATTGATGGCATGTAAGGGTACAAATGTAATAAGTAGTTAATAAGCCATAGAGATCTAATGCATAATTTAATGAATACAGTAAGTAATACTGTACTATAATGATGTAATGTGAGAAATATTGCTTCAATGGCAATCATACTATATACATTTATCAAAGTAACTTGTGTGCACCTTAAATTTACAAATGGTAAGGTGCCAAATTGATCAAAGAAAACAGAAAAAGAAGACAGATTGTCTAGGGAAAAAAAAGAAAAAAATTTTTTCTTAGGCATTTAATTCTGATTTGAGGTAACTAATTTTATCAATTCTTTTTTGAATATTGAGAGGAAATGTATCAAATTCACTATGTATTTGCTGAAAATATTTCTTCATATTGTGCACTTTATTATCTTTAAATGTTTTTATAGAACAGCTTTCTCATTTTGCTCCACTTCAGCAAATTGCAGTTATCATTCATTGTGAGATTTACAAATTAGCCTATTCCCAATCTTTTTTTTATTCTTCCTGTTACTAGTTTTTGCACCTTAAGCAACTCTGTGTCAGTAGTGCGCCTTCATTTTGAATTTTAAAAATTGATCCATACTTATTTTTTTAAGCTAGAAAAATAATTTCATTGTGTTAGAATTAAAATAAGATCATTTTTTATTTAAATGTCAGTTATGACTTGTGGAGATAGCCCTGTAACTTGCACTGTATGCATAAAATATTCAAATAAACACATTATAATGTTATACTGGTATATAGGAAAAAATCATGCAAACTGAATCAACATGTGAACATTGACTAGATCAGTGAACTGTTTACATCGTAACACTAGAAACAGTGCAGAGTGCTTGACATGCAAACAACATACAATGCAGTCCTACCAGGATGGTCAAGTTATGTCATTGGAAAAATATTTACATTGCTGTGGTTTTTGAATGTAAGTTATTAGCATTCAGTAAAATAAAAATAGCACCACCACAATAGCATTAGCCAGGTTTCAAGTGCTCGGCGGCTGCTCGTGGTTAGTGGTTCCCACTACGATGAATGTAGTACAGCTCAGATAACTACACAGAGTTTCTAGACTTGGGGGTCTCCTTGCTGAATCTGAAAGCCCTCCATAACGGGATTTTGATTCCACTCCCTTCCGTGAATATTTAAAAACACACACCAACAGATACTAGAAATGATTATGCTATAGTTTATCGTGACGCCTCAACATAAGATGTAATGAAATAACAGTATATATTAAGAATAAAAAAGTCTCCGCTTTCAGAAATCTAGCCTTCAGATGTACTGCATATTACAGTAGCTAGGATATCCCATGTAAACCATTTAACACCGTGGAACATAATAAGTGACACACTTTTGCTTTTTCCCTGTGTCACCTGGATGCTGATGATTTCGAGCCAAAAGACTGTGGTGTCATTGTCCATTTGCCTCAGCTGCTGTGGGTGTGGGGACAGCCCAGGGTGGCGTCTGAATGTGGAGGCTGGGCTTCTGAGGTAGTAGTTGTCCTCATCACCTTCCCCTTTCCAGCCCTTCACCCCACCCCTGACTGCCAGGTGAGGCGCTTGCTCACCACGTGAAGCCCTCGTCCCAAATTGGTGTCTTCCCAGGCCCCTTCCTCTCTGATCGTGTGTTCAGCAGGCTGGCCACTGAATGGAGGGCCTTCCTCAAGCGCGAGCTGGGAGCAAACAGCAGACCAAGCCTCATTCAGCTCTTGTTTTGGAAGCAAGGAAGGTGATCTCCTTCCCCTGACCCTGATCCTTGTGTATGCTCAGTGTCTTGCGGAAGGGCCAAGGGAGAGGGCTGTGTGGCTTTACGTCTCTGGTCCTGTGGGGTCACCAACCCTTGAGCCCCTTTGTCATGATCACAGCTACTTCTGTCCTGACTGGCTGTGACTGATAAAGATTTCCCTATGTTCTAGATTACTGGAGTTTGAGTGAGGCAATGTCCACAGGACATGATGAAGGAGTTTACAGTGTTCAGCATTTTGGGAAGTTACCTCATTTCACCTTAAAACCTGTAAGCCTATTGTTCAAGTTCTGAATATTGGTCTTTCCAACATTGTCAGGATATGTTGTCAGGAACATTTTATTAGGAATGAGAAAAGGGTAAGAGTAAAAAGAGCAAGGGTAAAAGCTATTATTTATGGAGCACTTGCCATATCCTAACTACCTCATTAATCCTCAAAGCGACATTAGTTGGGGCTGTTTTTATTTGGGATTTTGAGATGATGAACATGAGGCAATTAGATGATAAATAGCTGGACTAAAAAGAACATGCAGCTGATAAGGGGTGAAGCTAGGATTCAAAGCTAGACAATTTACCCTAGAATTTGATATCTTTGCAAATGTATATACATGATATATGTCTATATAAAAATATGATACATATATGTGTCTATATAATATACATCTATGTATACATCTCTATAAAACATCTCTAACTTTTTAAACTTATCACTTCTATTTAATCCTTTCTGAACCAAAGTCTTAACCATCTATACAGTGGTTTACACATATTTGCTTTTAATATTTACTCAGCATTTTCACTGACATTGCTATTGTTTCAGTTGAATGATTTAATTTTTTTCATTTAAGATTGAATATTGTACTGCCTTGTATTTTAGGAAGGGCTCAAGATTAAAACATTGTCCAAGGTAAGATAATCAACAGTAAACTCCTGCAGAGCACAGTTGAAAGATGCAAGAGAACTGGACAATTAGGCACCTAAATTGAACTCATTGGCACACACGGGCAATAAGCTGGCTAGAAGCTTTCTAGCAGTGAAAGCAAAAGCTAAATGCATTATTAGATTGCATAGTGTTCATTTCCTGACAGTGAGAATATAATTCAGCTGCAGACAACTCAAGCAGGAATTAATGTATGAGCTTTTAAATAAAAGGAATTTAGTCAACAACATGGAAACTATCTAACCCTGTTTTATGAGACACAAAAGAGTCATTCAGAAAGGGAGTTGTCAGATTGTTCTTAAATCAGAGCAGATGCCCCTACGTACTAACCTGCTACTTGTTAAAGCCGCTCTGCAGGCTAGAAAAATGCAATGCTGTGCTTTCTTCAAGGTCTAAAATTACATGATTCGAGCTTGGAGAATCTCTGATGGCTGATTTATATGCTTTGACTACTAGATGCTTAAACAATCTCTGGGCATGTGCTAAATAATTATTTTAATAAATATAATAAAAATATTTAATATATAATAGAGAATATAATCATTGACCAAATCTCAAACAATATAGAGACCAAATCACCTATGAATAATGACCAAATCTCTCACCAATATCGAGTGTTTGGAACTGTACGATGAGAGCTATAAAGGTAAGATAGTAGACAGGAAAGAAAGTAATGTGTCATTCTCTGTTGGAATATTCAGAGCAGGGTTTGTCAGCCTTCATGAGCCATGAAGGTGGGGCAGGGGGAGATGGCAGACAGTCAAATAGTGTTCTAAATAGCAACATAGGGGAAATATTATGATCTACATTCTTCAGATGAGGAAACTGAAGGTCAGAAAGATCAAAGGTCATATGTAATCAGCCCAGTCTTATGAGAGAGCAAAACTGGCCCAGTAGACAGAAGCTCTCTAATCCATACTACTTGGGAAAACAAGACTTTGGCCTGTCAAGTGATTAGGCTGGACTTGTCTATACTTTCTCAAAGCAAACTTCTCTATTCTTCTGTACTTTTTGCCGAAGAAGGTGTCTATTGGGTGCCACAAATAAGTAATGGCTTGAGAAAGCAACTTAAATAGCAGAATGATTCAGTGTAACCAGTTGAAGATTGCACAAAATTGCCTGTTTAAATTTTGATGAATGCCTACTTATTCTATGATTTAATTGTGCTGCAATTAATATAAATTTATGTTTCTTCTGGCAATAGCTGAATTTCAAATTCAATCGCTCTTTAAGACTTCTAGTCAAAGACAATAAAACGTTACTGTTCAAAGGACAAAGGCTAGCCTACCTGTTTCCTATGGCAGAGGGACATGCCCCTAATTTTCCTAGTATTATAAGGATTAAAAAAGGAGTAGGACTAGGTCCTTGCCTCATTTAATGTCATTTAAAATTGCTACTGTTTCTGCCATGAGAATCTGTACTAATAGTGCTGTTTTCCTAGCATTCCTAGGAAAGTAGAGGCTAGCCTGAAGGCTGTGGTATGTATACAATGATACTGAATTGCCCAGGTATGCTTGACAATTTCACAATGTAGAAGAAAACTTATTTGTTAATAGAGGGTTTTTCTTGTACAAATCACTTTTTTATAGTAATAGTAGGAATCAGAAAGTGGGTGTGGATGGGAGGTCATATTAGTGGACAGAGGGACTGTAGAGATTTGAGGGGCTATAGGAGAGTCAAAGATAATAAGAATTTTAAGTTTCAGTAGCTCAGACAATAGTGCCCTCATCAGCAGAAGTGGGAAAGTTAAGAACCAGTGAGGTTTCGATGGTAAAAATCTATTTGAAGGTGGATAGTAGGGGCCAATGAAGGTTCTAAAACCTTCAGTTTAGAAGTGAAGGTTCAGAGTTGGTGAGTCAGAGAAACCTGCCTGGAAGAGGTGACATCCAAGTGTAGACCAGAAGGATGCGGAGGAGAGAGCCTTCCAGGCGGAGCTGTAAGCACGTTACCAGGGTTGGAGCATAAACGGTAAGGTGGGGTGTGGTCAGAGTTGAGGAGGGAGAAGTAAACAGGCTGGTCTCAGGAGGTGCCTTGTAAGCCTTATTCAAGGGATTGGACTGGATTCAAGAGCAGCAGCAAGGTGCCAGCTACTAAAGGGCTAGAACCATCTCTGCCTAAAGTAGGAAGGATGGAGGGGGCTTGAAGTAGAGCTTCAAGGAGAAGTACTTTGTTTTCTTTTGATCTTGTGGAGGTGAGAGCCAAGGGCAGGGAGCCCTCCAGTGCCCACCTCAGTGGAGAGCCTCTGGGGAAACCAGAACGGAATGCCGAGAACTTTGACACCTGTACCATTTGGCACTTGGCTCTCTGACTCTCTCTACCTTCTGCTACCACTTCAGCGGTGCTCATCAAGGAATAACATGAACTTACATTTCGTAAGCACTTCATACCAGGCACGATGTAAGCACTTCACAGTTTTCTCATAACAATCCTATGAGGAAGGAATTATTTTTATCTCCATTTTAGAGAAAAGGAAACTGAACAGGTGACCCAGGTAGTAAATGGCAGAGGGAGGAGCTGCACCCAGGGCAAGCTGCCTCTAGGACCCACACTCAGGACAGCACTGAACACAAAAATGCATTCCCTCCTCTAATTTTCAGGAGAAGCATCTGAAAGATAGAGCCACCCTTTCTTTGTGGAAAATATTCATACAACACAAAACATACCATTTTAACCACTTTTAAGTGTACA
>JAVSCE010004520.1:0-121725 GCA_032199065.1 Smutsia gigantea
CTTTCAGGCATTTACCCCAAACACCTAGCATGCATTATGTCTTTTAACTGTTGTAATACCCCAGTGAAGTAAGGAATATTACTATCACCTAATCCAGTAACTTACTCAAAGGCACACACAGAGTCAAGTCTGAAGCCAGTTTGAACACACCTCTTTCCAGCTTTGGAGGCAGAGCAAAAAGGCCCTTCCATGTGTTTGAGAAAAATTCAGGGCAATTGAAGGAACCCCAGGTTTGCAGTGGTGATGTTTTTGTTCAGTGGTCGAATATGCTCTTCCTAACTCACATCGACGGGCTGGTTAAGGATATTACAGCTTCACTGTAAATAACCCATAGGACTGTGTTGACAAATGAGAAAGAAGTGAAGACTGAGGGGAAAAGGGAGTTATTATTTTAATCTTCAAAAAGGATAAAATCTGGCAAAATTCTAGAACAGATTAGTAAGTGTATGATGTATCCTGTAACTGTATATTACATCCTAATGTAAACTGAATTGTAGGCTGTACAAATATCCATTTTCCTTACTTTTTTTTAATGTAATTTATTTTATTATCATTAATTTACAATTACATGTGCAATATTACGATTATTAAACTACCCCTTCATCAGGTCCCCCCCACCAACCCCATTACACTCACTGTCCATCAGAGTAGTGAGATGCTATAGAATCACTACTTGTCTTCTCTGAGTTGTACTGCCCTCGCCGTGCCCCCCCAACATTACATCTGTTAATCGTAATGCCCCTTTTTCCCTCTTATCCCTCCCTTCCCGCCCATTTTCCCCAGTCCCTTTCCCTTTGGTAACTATTAGTCCGTTCTTGGGTTCTGTGAGTCTGCTGCTGTTTTGTTCCTTCAGTATTTTTTTTCTTTGTTCTTATACTCCACATATGAGTGAAATCATTTGATACTTGTCTTTTTCGGCTTGGCTTATTTCACTGAGTATAATACCCTCTAGCTCCATCCATGTTGTTGCAAATGGTAGGATTTGTTTTCTTCTTATGGCTGAATAATATCTCATTGTGTATATGTACCACATCTTCTTTATCCATTCATCTACTGATGGACACTTAGGTTGCTTCCATTTCTTGGCTATTGTAAATAGTGCTGCAATAAACATAGGGGTGCATCTGTCCTTTTCAAATTGGGCTGCTGCATTCTTAGGGTAAATTCCTAGGAGTGGAATTCCTGGGTGAAATGGTAATTCTATTTTGAGTCTTTTGAGGAACCTCCATACTGCTTTCCACAATGGTTCAACTAATTTGCAGTCCCACCAGCAGTGTAGGAGGGTTCCCTTTTCTCCACATCCTCGCCAACATTTGTTGTTGTTTGTGTTTTGCATGTTGGCCATCCTCACTGGTGTGAGGTGATATCTCATTGTGGTTTTAATCTGCATTTCTCTGATGATTAGCGATGTGGAGTATCTTTTCATGTGCCTGTTGGCCATCTGAATTTCTTCTTTGGAGAAGTGTCTATTCATGTCCTCTGCCCATTTCTTAATTGATTATTTGCTTTCTGTTTGTTAAGGTGCATGAGTTCTTTATATATTTTGGATGTCAATCCTTTATCAGATACGTTTTTTATGAATATATTCTCCCATACTGTAGGATGTCTTTTTGTTCTACTGATGGTGTCCTTTGCTGTACAGAAGCTTTTCAGTTTGATATAGTCCCACTTGTTCATTTTTGCTTTTGTTTCCCTTGCCCGGGGAGATATGTTCATGAAGAAGTTGCTCATGTTTATGTCCAAGAGATTTTTGCCTATGTGTTTTTCTAAGAGTTTTATGGTTTCATGACTTACATTCAGGTCTTTGATCCACCTTGAGTTTACCTTTGTGTATGGGGCTAGACAGTCCAGTTTCATTCTCTTACATGTAGCTGTCCAGTTTTGCCAACACCAGCTGCTGAAGAGGCTGTCATCTCCCCATTGTATATCCAAGGCACTTTTATCAAATATTAATTGACTGTATATGTTTGGGTTAATGTTTGATTTTCTATTCTGTTCCACTGGTCTGTGGGTCTGTTTTTGTGCCAATACCAAATTGTCTTGATTACTGTGGCTTTGTAGTAGAGCTTGAAGTCAGGGAGTGTAATTCCCCCTGTTTTATTCCTCCTTCTCAGGATTGATTTGGCTATTCGGGTCTTTTGTGGTTCCATATGAATTTTAGAATTATTTGTTCCAGTTCATTGAAGAAAGCTGTTGGTAGTTTGATAGGGATTGCATTGAATCTGTAGATTGCTTTAGGTAGTATAGCCATTTTGACAATATTGATTCTTCCTAGCCAAGAGCATGGGATGCATTTCCATTTGTTAGTGTCCTCTTTAATTTCTCTTAGGAGTGTCTTGTAGTTTTCAGAGTACAGGTCTTTCACTTCCTTCGTTAGGTTTATTCCTAGGTATTTTATTCTTTTTGATGCAATTGTGAATGGAATTGTTTTTCTGATTTCTCTTTCTGTTAGTTCATCATTAGTGTATAGGAAAGCAACAGATTTCTGTGTGTTAATTTTGTATCCTGCAACTTTGCTGAATTCAGATATTAGTTCTAGTAGTTTTGGAATGGAATCTTTAGGGTTTTTTATGTACAGTATCATGTCATCTGCAAATAGTGACAATTTGACTTCTTCTTTACCAATCTGGATGCCTTGTATGTCTTTGTTTTGTCTGATTGCTGTGGCTAGGACCTCCAGTACTATGTTGAATAACAGTGGAGAGAGTGGGCATCCTTGTCTTGTTCCCGATCTTAGATGAAAAGCTTTCAGCGTCTCGCCGTTAAGTATGATGTTAGCTGTGGGTTTGTCATATATAGCCTTTATGATGTTGAGGTACTTGCCCTCTATACCCATTTTGTTGAGAGTTTTAATCAGGAATGGATGCTGAATTTTGTCAAATGCTTTTTCAGCATCTATGGAGATGATCATGTGGTTTTTGTTCTTCTTTTTGTTGATGTGGTGGATGATGTTGATGGATTTTCGAATGTTGTACCATCCTTGCATCCCTGGGATGAATCCCACTTGATCATGGTGTATGATCCTCTTGATGTATTTTTGAATTCGGTTTGCTAATATTTTGTTGAGTATTTTTGCATCTACGTTCATCAGGGATATTGGTCTGTAATTTTCTTTTTTGGTGAGGTCTTTGCCCGGTTTTGGTATTAGAGTGATGCTGGCTTCATAGAATGAGTTTGGAAGTATTCCCTCCTCTTCTATTTTTTGGAAAACTTTAAGGAGAATCGGTGTTATTTCTTCTCTATATGTCTGGTAGAATTCAGAGGTGAATCCATCAGGCCCAGGGGTTTTGTTCTTGGGTAGTTTTTTGATTACCAATTCGATTTCATCACTGGTGATTGTTCTGTTTAGTTTTTCTGTTTCTTGCTTGGTCAGTCTTGAAAGGTTGTACTTTTCTAAGAAGTTGTCCATTTCTTCTATGTTTTCCAGCTTGTTAGCATATAGATTCTCATAATATTCTCTTATGATTCTTTGTATTTCTGTGGGGTCCGTCGTGATTTTTCCTTTCTCATTTCTGATTGTGTTTATGTGTGTAGATTCTCTTTTCCTCTTAATGAGTCTGGCTGGGGGTTTATCTATTTTGTTTATTTTTTCAAGAACCAGCTCTTGGTTTTATTGATTTTTTCTATTGTTTTATTCTTCTCAATTTTATTTATTTCTTCTCTAATCTTTATTATGTGCCTCCTTCTGGTGACTTTGGGCCTCATTTGTTCTTCTTTTTCCAATTTCAGTAATTGTGTCTTTAGACTATTCATTTGGGAATGTTCTTCCTTCTTTAAATAGGCCTGGATTGCAATATACTTTCCTCTTAGAACTGCCTTTGCTGCATCCCACAGAAGTTGTGGCTTTGTGTTGTTGTTGTCATTAGTCTCCATATATTCTTTGATTTCTGTTTTGATTTGGTCGTTAACCCATTGATTAATTAGGAGAGTGTTGTTAAGTCTCCATGTATTTGTGAGCCTTTTTGATTTCTTTCTAAAATTTATTTCTAGTTTTATACCTTGGTGATCTGAGAAGTTGGTTGGTAGGATTTCAATATTTTTGAAATTACTGAGGTTCTTTTGTGGCCTAGTATGTGGTCTATTCTGGAAAATGTTCCATGTGCACTTGAGAAGAATGTGTATCCTGTTGCTTTTGGGTGTAGAGTTCTGTAGATGTCTGTTAGGTCCATCTGTTCTAGTGTGTTGTTCAGTGCCTCTGTGTCTTTACTTATTTTCTGTCTGGTTGATCTGTCCTCTGGAGTGAGTGGTGTGTTGAAGTCTCCTAAGATGAATGCATTGCTGTCTATTTCCTCCTTTAATTCTGTTAGTATTTGTCTCACATATGCTGGCGCTCCTGTGTTGGGTGCATATATATTTATAATGGTTATATCTTCTTGTTGGACTGACCCCTTTATCATTATGTAATGTCCTTCTTTATCTTTTGCTACTTTCTTCGTTTTGAAGTCTATTTTGTCTGATACAAGTACTGCAACACCTGCTTTTTTCTCTTTGTTGTTTGCATGAAATATCTTTTTCCATCCCTTCACTTTTAGTCTGTGTATATCTTTGGATTTGAGGTGAGTTTCTTGTAGGCAGCATATAGATGGGTCTTGCTTTTTTATCCATTCTGTTACTCTGTGTCTTTTGATTGGTGCATTCAGTCCATTTACATTTAGGGTGATTATTGATAGATATGTACTTATTGCCATTGCTGGCTTTAGATTCGTGGTTACCAAGGGTTCAAGGGTTGCTTCTTTACTATCTAACAATCTAACTTAACTTTCTTGTTAAGTTATTGTAAACACAGTCTGATGTTTCTTTATTTCTCTCCCTTCTTATTCCTCCTCCTCCATTCTTTCTATAATAGGTGTTTTATTCTTTGCCTTTAGTTGGTATTTGGATGGTCTGCTTTCTTTGCTATGATTTTTTTTCCCTCTGGTGACATCTTTTTAGCCTTAGGTGTGCTTCCATCTAGAGCAGTCCATTTAAGATATCCTGTAGTGGTGGTTTATGAGAGGCAAACTCTCTCAACTTTCGTTTGTCTGGAAATTGTTTAATCCCTCCATCATATTTAAATGATAATCGTGCTGGATACAATATTCTTGGTTCGAGGCCCTTCTGTTTCATAACGTTAAATATATCATGCCATTCTCTTCTGGCCTGTAAGGTTTCTGTTGAGAAGTCTGATGATAGTCTGATGGGTTTTCCTTTGTAGGTGATCTTTTTCTCTCTCTAGCTGCCTTTAATACCCTGTCTTTATCTTTGATCTTTGCCATCTTAATTATTATGTGTCTTGGTGTTGTCTTCCTTGGGTCCCTTGTGTTGGGAGATCTGTGAGCTTCGGTGGACTGCGAGACTACTTCCTTCCCCAGCGAGGGAAAGTTTTCAGCAATTATTTCTTCAAAGACACTTTCTATCCCTTTTTCTCTCTCTTCTTCCTCTGGTACTCCTATAATGCGAATATTGTTCCGTTTGGATTGGTCACACAGTTCTTTAATATTCTTTCATTCCTAGAAATCCTTTTATCTCTCTCTGCCTCAGCTGCTCTGTACTCCTGTTCTCTGTTTTCTATTCCATTAACAGTCTCTTGCATCTCATCCATTCTGCTGTTAAGCCCGTCGATCGCTTGTCTGATTTCTGTATTGTCTTTCCTCAGTTCCCTCACTTCCTCCCTCAGCTCTTGCACATTTCTCTGTAGGTCCATCAGCATGGTTATGACTTTTATTCTGAATTCTTTTTCAGGGAGGCTGTGCATTTCCATCCCTTCAGACTCCCTCTCTGGGGTTGTCTGGTTGATTTTGGTCTGAACCATATTCCTCTGTCTTTTCATGGCTGTATAATTGGTCACTGATAGTTGCCACGTATGTCAGCTGGGCTCTTTAAGACTTTAAAAAGAGAAGAAAAAAAAAGAGAAAAAAAGAAAGAAAGAAAGAAAAAAGGAAAAAAAGAAAGAAAAGAAAAAACAAAAACAAAACAAAACAAAACAACAAAAAAAATGCCCACCGGACGTAGATTCTGTGGGAATGCTCTAGGTGGCGCTATTGCCCCACTATTCCACAGCTGTGACTGTGCCGCTCCACAGGGCCCTTTATCGCTCTGGCAGGGGTGGGAACGAATAGGAGGCTGTTGATCTCAGTGAGAAGTGTTAAGTATGGCTACGCTTCCTCAGTCGCCAGCTAAGGCATCTGAAACTCCCCAGGACTCCCAGCCTGCTGGGCTGAGTGTGCTGGGGCGATCCGGCTCCTCCGCTGGGCTCCTGTCTAAGACCGCTGAAGGAAGCGCGCACTTTTTTTTTTTTCCTTCCCGGGAGCCGGCTGCAAGCACCCTGGCGCGTTCCCCGCTCAGATCCTGCCCCTCTGTCTCTCCAATCTCCGCTGCACTGCGCAATGTGGGTCAGCGCTCCCCGCGCAGATCACCGGGGCTGGCTACTTCGCGGGGTGTGCTTCCACTCCCTCCCGGCTCTGAATCCTCTCCTCCCGCCGGTGCGCTGGGGTGGGGGAGGGCTCGGGTCCCGCCGGGTCGCGGCTCCGTATCTTACCCGCCTCTTGGGGTGCCGAGTCCTCTCGGGTGTAGCTGCACGCTGTGCGCTTTCCTGTGTATTCTCGTCTCTCTTTTAGGAATAGATGTATTTTCTGTGTTTTCGTAGATAAATATAGTGTTGGGAGGAGATTTCTGCCGCCCTGCTCACACCGCCATCTTCCCGGAAGTCCCTCCATTTTCCTTACTTTTTATAGAGAACCTGTTATGATCCTATAGTAGTGTTGTTTTAACAGCTTTTATATTTTCAGATGTAATCTGTTTAGTCAAACATTAATTGGTAATATAATTTTTATAATTCTGTAAATGATCCTAATAGAATTTGTTAAAACACTTAAATTGTTAAGGTAGCACAATCCTCTAGATGTACGTTAGACCAACATTCGCCATAAAGTGTCACGTAATCAGTTCTGTGATTCTTCACGTAACCAGAATCCACTTCCATGGAGTTGGTGCAGTGATGAATGATGAACGTTAAAAGTCACTGAGGTCATTCACTGGAAGCTTGTTTCACTTTTTCTAAAACCATTGCACCCCATTCATAAACATCCATTTTTCTTCTATACTGTGTATGCTTTTTAAACATGATTGTGTTTTAACTTTGATTGCCCAGGTAATGGGAAAAGCTTTAAATCTGTGAGATAATCTTTACAATAGCATTGTGAAATCTATATTGGCTTTCAGGTAATCCTATCACAGAAATGACTATTTTTTTCTCTATTTCTCATGAACCAAGGTATCCCCGTGTATTTCTGTGTGTAATGTTGAGTAAAGTACTTCAAAGGATACTGTGTTATTTTTCATGATAGAATCACTCATAGTTCTAATAGCAATATCTCTTTCACAGACACTTGGTAGCTTCCAGACATAATTCCACATCACTAGAACTTTGAAGGTTAAAGCTCCTTGCTCACAGGTGAATAAAAGAGAATTATAAGCCAGAAATAACTATTTGATCATCATTTACACTGAAGTGAGGTATTCCTGTTTGTGGGAAAGGAATGATTTTGTGGAGATGATGGCCAAGAGGCTAGTTCTTTCTATGGGATTAAGCACCATCAGATTTTCAGCACCCGATCCCTCTGTCCTGCAGATCAAATCTCTAATTATGTCACAAAACACAAATCATGTGTACATGGGAAAACTGAGGCCATCTGCTTTGCAGCAACAAATTCTTGTTGAGAATGAGTGACGTCACGTTGAACCCCCCATGGTCTGCAGCCTCCTGACCGCCCATGGACTCACCTGGTAATCGATCACTTTTGTGAGGACAAACATTTGCAGGCTTTGGGAAGCCCATCGTTAGATTACGTATGAGGAGATGTACTTCAGTGGCAATTGTGGGAGGCCACAGACTATAACGAGTTCATCAGTGTAGGAACGGGAACAGAGGAACAGCCAGCCTCTGCTTGGCGGCGTGGTGTGGAAATACAAGGGGTTTTATTAAAAGTGTCTGAGGAGCATCTGTCTAGCTCTAACGGTGTTCATCATTTTCTTCTTCCTTCTCTTCAGCCTGAAGGCCCTAGATCCATCCAACCACTGAATTCCTGTGTGTCCTCCAGAGCCATCTTTGCTATAAAGTGATTTCCTGTGTCTTCTGTTCTGTGTTACTGACCTTTTGCTCAGCTCTGACTCCTGCTCTGTTAATAATGAATGCTGGGAGAACTCACACCAGGGCCACAAGCCATGAGTCTGCTTTGCCCCGTGTGGCTAGTCAGATGTGGCTGAGGGGGCTCTCCCAGAAAGCCATCAAAATAGGTCAATTGCCCCAAACTTCCTCGTAGAATTAAAGAGTTGATTTTTTTAGTTTTTGGCTTTTTAAAGAGTTCAATTCCTCTGGTATTGGTACTGGACAAATGTTGAGACAAAATGGAAGGTTTCAGTTGAGTGGCTGATCATGGCTGTTTCCCTTGTTCCTGGGGGAGCGTGGTCACAGTTGAGGCCGGCGGGAACTCTCTGGGACAGTGACGCAGGTGGTGGGTGTCCCCCAGCTCTGTTGATCCGTTGAAGATGTGGAGCTGGGAAGCATGGGGAGGATTTCCATGCGCCCCAGAGCCCTGCCCTGATCCCGCCACAACTCTCAGCGGGCCTGGGCTCTTTGTCACCATGCCTGTATGGCACAGTGTGTGGGCACATTCCTTCCCAGCTCTGCCTCGGAGCCACCTGGGAACAGGTGACCATCCAGGCATGTGCCGCCTAGCAGTGAGTCAGAATAGCATGCTAAGGAGAAGTGGTGAGCAGATCAAATAATACCTGTCCGAACCCATATGTCTTTCTTCATTTATCAGAAGTAATTTCTTTCATGCTGAATTTTTTTCAGAACCCGTGATTTCCAAAGCCATAAACTTGGGTCTGAATAAAAGTAAGAAGAGGTTAAGTACACAGCTATGCACTTTGTCAGATGCTCTCTTTTTCCCCATACTTGACAGCAAACCCATTTTTCTATCCTAGAAATCATTTTTTTCCAGTTATTATTAAACATATTTAATATAAAATCTACTGTCTTAACCATTTTTAAGTGTACAGTTTAGAGGTATTCAGCACATTCACACTGTTGCCAGCTATCACCCCCACCTTCCCCAGGACTTTCCGTCTTCCCAAACTGACTCCGTTCCCATTAAACACTAACTCCCACCCCCGTCCCCAGTTCCCAGCCCCCACCCTTCTATTTCCTGTCTGTGGATCTGACTGCTCTCAGGACCTCCTGTGAGCAGAGTCACACTGTATTTTCACTTTTGCATCTGATTTATTTCACTTAGCATAACATCCTCGAGGTTCATCCATGCTGTAGCATCTGGCAGGGTTGCCTTCGTTTTAAGGCTGAGTAATATTCATGCGTGCGTACGTGCGTGCGTGTGTGTGCGTGCGTTCGTGTGTGTGTGTGTGTGTGTGTCGCCTTTTTGTATATCCACTCATCTGTCAGTAGAAACTTGGGTTGCTTCTACCATTTGGCTACCCTGCCATGACCCTGAGGGTCACTGTACGAATCCCTGTTTGGGTCCCCGCTTTCACCTCTTTGGGGTAAATGCCCAGAATTGCAGGATCACGTGGTAATTCTTTGTTTAATGTCTTGAGGAATCGTCACATGTGTCTCAGGAATTTTTAATGTTTCCAGAAATCACCCAAATCCTGGATGACCCAAAGAGACAATGTTGTTTCAATGCCATTTTGACACCAGCACCCAGGAAATTAGGCCTAAAGAAAAAAAAATGCTTAATGTTCTAAATAAAAAATAATGCATGATTCTCTTTCTTGAATTCAAATAGAGTTATTTCTGGTTTGTTAGTCTGTTACTCTATTATGCAGAGTGTCTGGCAAGACGATCTGATTCAGAAACTCTTTTTAGAAGGCCGTGGCATAACGTCTACTTCTGGGAACTCCTGCGTGGCACTTCCCAGGGTCAGCCGCCGCCCCTCAGAGACCATATGATGAGAGAGCCTGTCTATTCCAGTTCCTCCTCAAGGAAGGTCCGTCTCCTCTCCTTTCTGTGCATCCGACCGCTGTCAGAATCCACCAGGAAAATGAAAGGCGACATCATGTAGTAGCAGGAGAAATAGAGTTTGTTGTAATTTTTTAAAAATTGTCTTTAGTTTCCTTTTTAGTAAAATAAATAGCTTGAAGATGTGAAGCTGGCAGCACTGTCTCTTCTGACTGTAAAATTCTGCATGCAAATTTCCCCACATTATCACTGGTCAGTAAATTTGACCCAATTTGGTCCATGATACACATTAAACCTACTAGCTTTTTCATTTTCTTTTCTCTCTTTTCTGCACAATTTGTCACTCTTTCTCAGGGTCTCAAGATAGTCCAATGAACTACGGACTTAGTCTTAGATTTTTTTTGGGGGGGTCCATCTCTCTTATGACACCAGTTTTAATACTTCTTCATAAGACTGCTGTGTAACACGAGAGCCTAGAAAGTGGCTCGCCTTCTCTCCCTGAAGACCAACAGTACTTCTTCAGCACCTACACTGAGTTCTGGCCGGATGTGGGTTCAGACAGAAACATGAAAACATTCCAAGATGTGTGGGATCCCGAAGGCTCGGATGAGTCTGGACTTAGCAGCCTGAGAAGACACCGAAAAGACTGTGTGCTCCTAGAGGAGGAGAAAGGAGGGATCTGAGAGCCAGAGAAGGCAGTAATGGGTTCCTGGGAGAAACGTGCCACGTGGCAGATTCCGAAAGAAAGTGGGACTTAGAGTCATTGTGGGCCTGTGGCGGGAGCACTGAGGCGGATTCCTACAAGAGGGAGAAGCTACTGGGCAGACCTATCCGGGGAAGAGCAATTATTAATTCTTTTGATAAGACCCTCTTTTTAGATCTAACTCATGCAGTGGTGACTAAGACCGGGACTATTATGAAGAACGTAGGAGGCACGAAATTCAAAAATAAAAATAAAGTTGAAATATTTATTTGCTCATGGTTTAAGCAGACAGCAGAGTGGAATAGATACACAAGCAGAAATCAGATCGTCAAAGCGGCAGGATTTGCTGTGCCGCTGGGACGGCCGTCAGCGGAAGGCACACAGGGCCCCGAGGTCTCTTTGGTGTCGTGTATTTGAGCCCGTCAGTGGTTTTATTTTGACCAAACGTCTTTGGTTTTCCATGGCACCAGATGCCATCCCCATCTTCTCAGCCTGCTCACAGGCACCCGGTCTTTTCTCTAGCACAGTTCTTCTTTCCCTCTGAAATACTCATTTGTGTTGGCTGACATGGCCTCTCCCTCCAGAGGTAAGTCCATTGTCCATAAAATCAGGACCCCTGGCACCAGCTGGGTAGGTGTGTGTGCACGCTCACCGAGAGTTACTGATGCTGGCCCAGTAGCATTAGCCAGTTCTACAGAGTAAGTAAGGGGTAACGACATTGCGTGGGGAGGAAAGTCACACCCAGTGGATCGTTGGCCCGTTCCTGCTGACGGTATGACAGTGTACACAGGGGAGTCGGAGCGGCGGTGCCTGCTGGGAGCAGATGCACACAGCAACAGGAGAGCTTGGCGTGTGGGCAGTCCACCCCCAGAGGCTGGCTGTTTTCTGCTAGTAGTCGTTCTAATGTCCCATAAGATAGGTACCATTCATGCCCCCATTTCTGTCAGATGGGCTTATCGAAGTACAGAAAAGGCATGACCTGAAGTTACCAGTTACTGGCCAGTGAAGGCGGGGATTTTCTAGTAGTCCAGGTCAACAATCTACCATCAGGGCTGGGCTTTCCCTTCCCTTTAAAACAAATGTGAGGCCTGCCTTTTCTGTCCCCGCCCCATTTGTTAATGACTTGTGTGCGACGGGTGCTCCACCCACTCACAGCCCAGAGCCCTGGGCCAGCCCCACCACAGCTTTCAGGTCACTGGTTCTGCTCTGATTGGCAGAGTTTCTCTAATAGTCCCGGCAAAGTCTCAGTGGGTCAAAGCCAGAAGGGAAAGATTCTCTGGTCAGAGCCAGACTCAGGAGACAGAGGCAGCTTTATAATGAGATGCCTCCAGCTGACCCCCCGGGGCCTGTACTGGGGAGGAGCCTGGGCAGGTGGGGCACCATGGGGCTGCATGTCCTCAGTAAGGCCAGCCCCTGTGCCATCAAATTAGGTTTCACATTCTGCCGAAAACGCAGGACCCAGGCAGCCACACCCGCAGGGAGAGGTCTGCCTTTGACGTCTGGTATTTGTTCCATGTGCCCAATCTTCTCGGAAGGAAACAGCCCACTCATGTCCTCTACATAATCAGGCAATTCGAGGCTCGACACATGTAAATGAGCAGGTCCAAAGGAATGAACAGTCCCGTCAAAGGGAAGCTGCCTGCTTCTCCCAGGAGATAATCATTTGTTTCTGTTTTCCACTCCAGTGAATAGACAACTGTTTCATGTAATTATTTTCTTAATTCCCTATCAGACTTTATCCTGCCTGCTGCTTGCATTTTGGATTATTCTATTGCGTTTTCATCCGAAGGATGAGAGCACACACAAGCAAGCTCTTTCATAGATCTCACCCGAAATTCTCCTAGAAAACGGTTCATGACGTTTATTTCCTCTACAAATAAAATAATAGATGAATGTTTGGTGGAAAGGCATAATCATTCTCCTTTTCAGAGGCCTGAGTACTTCTGGTAGAGGTAACATCTGATATTCACACAAACTGTTCTTTTCTTGCTTATGGCTCATCTCAGCACTTTCACCCTCTCAGAAAAATAAGGTGGTTTACTATTGAAAATGAAAAACTGAGAGATAAAGTAACCTGACTCAGGAGAACACTAAAGAATCCAGAAATTAGTGTCAGGGCATGATTATATCTGTATTAGGAGTAGACTCATCTCTAGGCAACAGAAAATGAAACTAATCCTGGCCTAAATAAGATAGAAATTTGTCTCTCACATAAAAGTCGGGAGGTAGGATCTTTTCTCTATTTCACTTTTCTGTTCCACTTGTAAGATGACATAAAGGTCCAAGGTGGCTGCCCTAGCACCAGCCATCATAAAAGCATTCCTACTAGTAGGTATGAAAAAAGGAGATAAAAGCATGTCCTACTCCTTTAATGACACTGCTTCGTAAGTTTGTCTGCATACCTGTGGCATATCCAGTCTGTGGCAGAGCCTGAAATAGAAGCCAGCTTCCCAGATCCTGAGACCAAGGTTTTCAACAATCTGTTACCCTGGCACTTCTCCTCAGTTTGTCTTGAAGGAATTTTCCTATCAAGTCTCTGTCTTTCAGCCCATTCATTGGTCTTTCTCGGTAGGTGATCTTTCTCAAGGAAGCATAGATGAAGCAGGGTGGTCATTTCAGCTAGACCTCTGGGTGCTTTTATTTGCTAATTGCCCCACAATAAACGTTCAGGGTCAACAATGCTTAATAAAGCCTGAGTTTACTTTCTTCAGTGGTCTGCTGCCTCACATAATGCCTGCTGACAGTGAAGTCATTCGCAAACCTCTGTTGTCTATAGTTGTACTGGATTTACGGAATTCCTATTAGTTTAAGCATGTGGAGAGCTCAGTGCTGAGCTCTTAGCGTTCAGATTAAAATGATGGCCCCCAGAACCATGCATGGTATTGCTTTTTTGAGAAGTAATTACTGATTATTACTAATAAGCTATGGCATCGGAATGACATAAACAATGATCTTTGACTAGTGAATTTCAGAATCCACTCATGGCTCAGAACTTTGAAGAAAAACTGAGTTTGATAAAATTTGGTATTCTAAAAAGCAGTATGTTTAATCTGTAAATTGGCCCATTTCTAAAACCACCGGTAGCCAGAATCACTGTTCAAGTTAGTGATTTTTTTCTTAGCCCATCTATGAAATCTTGTCCATTTCTTGCACACACTGAACTTTTATTGAAAAAGAATTTTTTTAAGGTAAAATCATGATACTCATGATTTTATAAAATAAAAATAAGTCAGAGGTTTTATTTATCTCCTGGTTAAGGAAAGAACCAATAAGATTCTAAAGAGATAACATTTAAAAACAGGCACAAATGTAGGCTATCAGAAATTCTGAAATGAATTTGCAAAAAATTGGCTTTTTTAATGGGGGTAATGACAGGAATCACTTGGCATCTCCACCAGACAAAATTCATTTACATCTCTCTTGCAAGCATCTTTGCATTAGCATCAGTTTTCTATAACTTACAGAATCATAAAATAGCTCAAAGACATAGGTAGTAGTTGACATCTAAAGAATCAAATAGCAAGAAGGATGTCCTAGATAATGCCTAGTATCCAGGTGTCATTTTTGCCCATTTCAAAGTCTTTTAAAATTTTTTGGTACCTTCAATAATACTTGTGACCAATTTGCTCTAAGGGAGGTTTATTAAAAAAATAATAGAACCACTATGTTATAATCACTTTAAAGACCCTTCAAGAAATCTTGTATTTTTGTAACTAATCATAAATATCCTTTTAAAAATGTGTGATTGGCAAATGGCTTCTTTGCTGACCTTTTGTTCACCCACCTAAACCTTTGAAAGCCTCCTTACCTGTATATTTTCCTTTACGATAGACTGAGGTGAAAAAATGCTGCAAAAAACCTAATACTGCAAAAAAAAAAGTCCTTATACTGCAAATAAATCATTTTTTCCCTTAGCCACATTAGCATATGGTTGCCAATGCTAAATACAGAAAGGAGTGCCTTGTGTTTTAGTTAGGTTTTAGTACAATAAGCCATTTAAAAGTCTAAACATGACTCTGTTGAAGCACATAAAAATTGTTCCCTATAAGAAGAATGGAAATGTAACTGATTATAAAAGCTATTTGGGCAGTCCATTAATCAAAGACAAAATTGGACAATCTCAGATCTTATGATGAAAACTAAGGGAAATTCAATGTCCCTGATGTCATCTTTGAGATGTAGCTACTTTCCAAGTAAGATCCAAGCTGAGATCATTATTTTTCGAGGGTGCCTGTCTTTGTAATTACCCAAGTTGTAAAAGTGGATGTCGGGGTATCATTTGTCATGATCGGAGGCCCATGGAATCTAATAGCCCACCTCCCTCCATCAATCCACATGCACTTACCCATTTCAGCCCCAGACAATCCTGCTTATAATTCTTGTGATGTGAATCAGAAAAAAGAAAATCTGGAGTACAGAAATTTAAAAACAAAATTTTTTTGAAACCCTTTGGCTCCTTTGGACCTAAACACATATATTCAACTGGAGACCTGCTATAAGGACCCTGAACATCTCAGGAAAATCCAGACGTGTCCCACCTTCAGAATCAGTGTTGGGGGCGCACACCTGGCCTTCCGCTTTGGCGCCTCGTGTCTCCTGCACCTGCTGCACCCGCACACTGGGCTGCCCGCTCAGAGCCTCTGCTTGCACTGGACCTGCTGCACCCGCACACTGGGCTGCCCGCTCAGAGCCTCTGCTCGCACTGGACCTGCTGCCTTAAAGCTCTGCGATTCATATTCTGTGGGCTACAAATTTCATGTCCACCCAACTTTATTGTACATTCCTAGAAATTGGGCACTGTGTTGTTTTGTTTTGTTTGCTTCCTTTATAATGAAAAAATTTAAGCTTACAGAAAAGTAAAACAATACAGTAAACACCCATATAATACCAATTAATTTCAATGCCATTTTTATATCCTCTATCAATTTTTTTGCTGAAAATGTTAAATATAAATTATATTTCCTTTCATCCCCCAATACTAAAATTGCCAGGAGTATGCCTTCATGTATATATATATCCACAACGTTATCATATCTAACGGAAATGACTGTAGTTCCTTAATATCACTGAATTCCCAGGCCATATTCAAATTTCCTCATTTATTCTCAAAATATCTTCTATGGCTTTTTTCCTCCCAGCTTGGATCAAATTAAGGATCATAATTATACTTGATTATGTCTCTTAAGTTTCTGTTAATGTAGAGAGACTCTTCTTCTTTCTATGATAGACATTTTCCTATATTTGGCCAGTTGTGTTGTAGAATTCCACATCATGGACTCGTCTGTGTCCTCCTGGAGTGATTTCACATATAATATCCTGTCGTCCCACTATTAAGGATTCTAAGGTTGATGTGGGGGCTGAAATGGTGGCTACGAAATTCCTCCACCGTAAACGTGTGTTTTTCCACGGAGACTGGCATGTTTTCTCCAGCGTTACATCCCATCGTCTTTTCTCTGCATGAGTTCAGCATCCATCATGATCCTGACCTGACTCCAGTGTTTTGCAGGGGCTGCAGAATGGGGGTTTTCTAAATCACCATGCCTTCTACCCTTAGGAGTTGGCAGTCTTCCGAAAGGAGGCAGTGTCCCTCACAAGCAGGCTCCACGGTGCCCCGAACTACTGAAACAGCAAGATGAAACGTCACTGTGCATTTTTATTGACCGGTTTGGAGTAAAGCCTTGGCGCAGTGTTCCCCTGCAATGGTGGACGGTGGGGGCTTTCTCTCTTTTCTGAGCACTCTTAGGGACTTGTGAGTTCTCTGTATTTGATGTGCTCAATTATGGCGTGGCTCTTTTGCCACTCACATTTCCCCAGCTGTGGCTGCTGAGAGCCCTCCCAGCTGGTTCTTCCGCACCTGTTATCAGTTACCTGGTGCCGCAGGCACATGTGTGAAAACCCACATGCCCTCAGTGACCAATGTGGGCTGGTGGTCGGCGGGAAACTCCACTGCTGGTGGAGCTGCTCGCAGCCTGGACAGCCCACTGGCTGCTGGCTTAGCTGGAATGGCCTCTTCTCGGCAGGCTGTGGCAGCTCAGCTACGGTCCACATTTATTTCTCCTCCTGGGGCCAAAAGATTAGGCCAGACACATCTGTCTCACAGCAGTAGAAGCCAGGAGGGGGCAAATCGGACCATGCACGTGCTTTTTGAGGGCCTGCTTGTTACTATCCCATGGACCAAGGCCCAGTTCCAGTCCTGTGTCTGAGCCCAGAGTCAAGAGGAGGGCCGGCAAAGTTAGACACAAGGACAGCAGGGAGGGCTTTGCACTCTCCCACGGACCTGTGACCACGTCCCCATCCATCACTGAATGTGGCCTTGCTCCCTGACCAATAGGCTCTCCCAGCTTCCTGCTGTGTTTTCTGTGCCTCAGGCTGAGAAGTGCCTACTTCTTCAAGATCTTGTTCTTTTTTTTATGAGAATGGGACTTAGAAACCCAAGTCTAAGTGTCCAGGATAATCATGCCTCTAGACTCTACCTGTGGGCACAACGAGTGAGCACATACTGTAAACACATGTGTTCCTGTTGATATTTCTGATACAAATTTAACACTACAGGGTTTGAACTTTGAATTTAAAGATTTTAAATGTGGGTCTACTTTCTCTTACATAGAATGTCTTCCTTATAACATTAATAGAACTACTTCCATGCTTGGAATCGTGTCTTATAATACAATGCTGTGATCAATATGGAAATTCGAAATGAACTATAGTCAGCATATGGTCATCACTGTCCGATGGGCAATTTTAATTTAAGTGTCCTTAAGTCAGGGAACACAGCTAGTACGTGATGCACAGTGATTCTGTTTGGTAGAAAATAGTGTTTCTAGCCTACAATGTGGGTGCTGGGGATTTCATATCAATTTTCATATTTTATGACCATTATATGGATGTTGATTCTCTTAGAAAATATATTGTGTGTTACGTGTTATCAGAACAACCAGGAATATAACTAAATTATATCTGAGAGGAAAATAAAACAAAAAATTAAATAAGCAATAAGCAACCAGAACATTGTTTCTATTAGCAGTTATTTAAAATCAAAAGAAGATAACCATGAGAAAAATCAAATTTATTCCATTTATTATGTGCATTATTTGTTTCATAAATTAAAATATACTCCCATGCAGTGATCTTATGATGCAGATTATACTTGACAATGAGAACTAAATTTTCTCAATTGTTAAGAAATCTTTAAAAATTTTTCATCATGATGAGACTTTCATAAGCCTTCTAAAATATACATTATTGTCAAGCAAATAAGCAACACTTAAAGTCAGCTGCCATACATTTCTCAGAATAAATGACTAGAATTTTATTTTTGGAAACTAAGAGAAATAATTTGTTACATTGCTATATATTTTTATGTCACAATTGGGGAAAACAAAATAAAGTGAAAAGTAATTGTCTTCCTTGTGCCAGCTATGAATGCAACTTATTTCTGTTTCTTTGAGTTTAGCATTGAAGAATGACTGACGTACTCATGCGTTAAATGAACACACATTTTAGCTGCAGAACACCGGCTCCTGGCATGTGAAGGGCAGCAGTGGTGATGTGCCTGACTGCCTTGGGGAAATCGTTCCCTAGGAACCTCACACTCTGTGTTTCTCTGAATCCCTATTGAGCATAGCTGTTCAGCTTTGCCTCCTGTCCTCATGGCATTCAAATGCCCTGTCCCCTGCCCTCTGCAACACCTTATCGCACAGAAGTGATGGCGTGAAACAGCTGGAGCAGGATCTCATGAAGAGGCACAGGAGTGTAGTTTGAGAAGGCTGCCGTATGGACCCCTGCCCCCTTGTACCCAGCCCTGGATGGCCCCCTCAGCCAGAGCAGTCACTCTGACCTGAATATTTCTGCCCACTGGTTCACACGTGACATGGAAACTGGGGGAATCAGACTGGTGACAGTGTTAACTTGTAAGTCATCAGATGCATTTTAGCACCTAGTCACAAATGAGCATGCTAGGTGGCAGAGCACGTGCCAGAGTGGCCTCCTGCCTGGAGAGTCATGCACTCCAGCAGTGGACACAGAGCTGTACCAGACAAATGCTTGACTGCTGTGAGGAGCATAATACCGGAGGAGGGACACGTGGGGCTGGGCAGAGAGGGGCTGGCTGTGCCGGGGAGAGGCATGAACAGCTTTGCAAAGGGCAGCCTCTTATGCTGAGGCCAGGACGGTCTGACCTGCCGGGGGTGGGAGAAGGGCATCACAGGTCAAGGCGGCAGCATCGTGAGGCCTTGAGAGGCAGGGAAAGGCACCCCATTGTCCAGGATGCTCCATGGCAGAATGGCAGGAAAGCAGAAGGGCCCGGGAAGCCCAGGCCGGGACGGGAAGGACCTTGAATGTCAGGCTAAGGAGTTCGGCCAAAGGAGCCAGAAAATGAAAAACTTCTAAGAGATGAGGGTGGCCATGTCTGCATAGAGAACAGAACCAAGAAGAGAGTCCCATCTGGAGGCCATCGAGTAATCCGCAGAGAAGGTGAGGCACAGCCAGACCCGGGAAGGACGAGCAGGCGAGGGGTAGAGTGCCGAAGATGAGAGCGACAAAGGAGCCACAGATGACGCCAAGTCTGAGGTCGCTGCAGCGGGCACACCCTGGGAGCTTACCGCCCCCGAGCGCGGTGCGACGCGCCGCACAGCCATTGTGTGTATTGTCCCATTGCATCTTCACAAGAGCAATACCAGCTATATACCATTATTTTACCTCTTCTAGAAAAGAGAAGCCATTTATAAAAGCATTATTAGAGATAGGACATGTAGTTAAAAAATATAAGTTGCAAATCAGGAAGATGGAAAAATTCTAAACTTGCATTAATCTAATAAAATACAAACTCCATAACACAAAACTGGGGGATCTACAGGCGAGAATCAGCCAACCCATGAGGACACTAGAGAATTTCCACACACCGTTCTTCAGGAAAGCCTAGCACAAAAAAAATTAGCTAAGGAAGAGGCAACTTAACCATCAACCAACATAGTTATCTGAACGACCATACAAGGAACCCTGTATTTCACAACTAGAGAATATACATTCTATCAGGAAGCCTTTTACAAAACTGGTCATGCATCAGGCCGCAAACCAGTCAACAGATTTCAAATAATTAAGTAAATGGTAATGAAAAGACTACCCATTAAAACGTGGAAAGAAATAAAGACGTAATTAAAGGAATTTATAGCACCAGTTGTGATTACATTAGATAAGAAATACTGAAAAGAGTAAGCTGTGAAACTCGAGAGTTAAGAAAAGAGGATGATAAGGTACAACAGAAAAATTAACGAAATTGAAAATAAAGGTACAGTAGGCTGGCCTGTGAACCTTAAAGAGAATCACAGCAGCTCAGTTGAAGATAAACTATCAGAATGGAGAGTGAAGCTGTTGCACAAGCCAAGCCTAGACAATCACCTGACATGGCGAGGAAGCAGCGCTCCTGGGAGAACATTCACCAGACCCAGAATATCCAGAAATTAATACCCAGGATGTCTAGGATATAATGCAGAATTACCTTACATACAAAAGAAAAAAATTCTACACACTCTCAAAAGAAAGTCAGTTGAGTCTGACCCCAAAAGGAAACATTTTGGAACTGATAGACAAGGATTTTAAAAGGACTCTTATAATTATCTGTGGTGAATTAACAGAAGCATGCTTTTAATGAATGAAAATCTCAACAGGGAAATGGGAAATCTCAGCAGAAAAACAGAAACAATAAAAAGAACCAAGTAGAAACTCCTGAATGGAAGAATACAAATTTTGAAATTAAAAAACTCACTGGACAGACTTGACAGTAAAATAATGACAAAGGAAAGACAAAGTGACTTTGGTGATAGACCAATGGAATTGTTCATGATGAACAAAGAGAAAAAAATTTCAAGTGACTAGAGCATCAGAGATGGTTAGGTAATGTCAGACATCCCAATATATATGCAAAGGGAATACCAGAAGGGGAGGAGAGCGATAAAGGAGGAGAAGAAATATTTGGCAAATTGATGGCAAAAGATTGATGAAGACGTAAATTTGTAGATACAACATACTCTGCAAACATCAAACAAATACAAAGAAGTCCAATTTAAAGTTCATTGTGGTCAAACTGTTCAAAACCAAAGACAACAAATAAACCTTGAAAGCAAAAAAAGAAAATTGCATGGAAACATTTCAGTTAAGAGCTTTTTATAAGAAACCATGGTGATCAGAAGAGATTGGAACAAAATTTCAAGATGCTAAAGGAAAGAAAACTTTCAACCTAGAAATCTATATTAAGAGAAAATACCCTTCAAGAATGAAAGTTAAAAAGTTGAAAGAATTGGTTGCCAGCAGATCCATATAACCAAAAATCCTAAAGTTCTTCAAGAACTAGGAAAATGGTATCTGATGGAAACGCAGATCCTGGAAAAAGAATGAAAAGCATCAGAAATGATAAATAGTGGGTAAATGCAAAAGACAAGTTTTTTCTATGTATTTCTTCCTGATTTCTTTCTAAAGGATGTATAAATGATAAAAATGTCATTAAATGTGTTATAACAATAATTAGAACGTCCTGTGGAATATAGGAAGTATGTCACTGTAACACATAATTATAACAGTGTGGGACTGGGTGTGGACCTGAAAACGTGATAGATTTCTGTATTTTAGGAGAAGCAGTGCACCAGAAACTCTTGGTAGGCTGTAAAAAGTTAAGAGTATGTAATCTCTAGGACAACCACTAAAAGGAAAGCAAAGAAATAGAACTAAAAATAGGGAAATTAGAATTCTAAAAATGTATTCAAACAATAAAATGAAAGCCAGGAAACCAGAAGTGGAGGAGACAAGTAGACAACACACCAAACAGAGCCAGTGACAGGCCCGGCCCAGACGTACCGGTGATTTCACCGACCGTGCAGTTGCTGCATTTACCAGGATAGACCCAGTGATATGGGCCACGAAAATGCCTTAATGAGCTTTAAAAGACAAATCACGTACAGAGTATTCTTTGATCCAGTGACTTTCAATTAAAAATCTATAAAAATAAGAGGGCCAGAATGACTTCACATATTTGGAAATTAACACATTTCTAAATAATCACTGGGCCCAGCAGTCACCACAGAGAAAATTAAAAATAATTTGCTCTGGATAATAATGTAATTCAGCCTATCAAAATTTGTGAGATGTGGCTAACACCATCCACAGAGGGAAATTTTTAGCTTTAACAATTTTATTAGAAAGGATGGAGAGTCAAACCAAAGATTTAAGCGTCCACCTTAACAAACTTGAGAAAATTGAAGGCAAAACAAGTAGAAGAAAGACATAAGAAAGAACATAATTCTACAAATTAGTTTAAAGAAAGAGGACCGTTTGAATGAACCCAATCTGCGCTGTTTTTCATTCAACTGATTATAGTATGAAATGCTTTCACCATCAAACTGGCTCAGTGCTGCCACCTTCACCCAGAAAGAGAGCATTTTTTCTTCTCCCTATTTGTGCACACTGCCTCTCCACTAACCATTCTGTCTTTGGGAAAGTTTACCCTGTCATTTGTAGTATTTGTATACACACGCGCACGCGCACACACACGTGCCTCCATATCTCCATCTACAGGGATACCAATCAGTGTGTTTTATTAATTTTCTAAGGGGATATTTGAAATCTCCATTGATTATACAAAGAACCAGTGTCCCCAAGGATACCACGTATAGATTCGAAGATATTCCTGACAGCGAAGTTGCCAACCAGTTCCTCCAAGAGTAATAAAGGAAGCTTGTGGACAAAATGCAAACAGTCCTGCAGAAGATGGCTGTAGGGCTATGCATGGGTACAGATTTCACCCCAGTTTCAGATACAGGAAAGCAGGGCCAATTGTCACCTGCTCTTTATTCTAGAAGGTTTCTTAATCTGCTCTGTGTGTCCACTCTATGTGTTCAGCTTGAGAAAGTTCTAGAATGTCTTAGAGATTTTATGGGTGTATGTCTGTGAGTAGAGTAGGACAAGAGATTCAGAGAGGAGCTTCACGTGAGTTTGTATTGCGAGGTGCTGATCTGTTTCACCATATTTAAAGGACCCTTTGATGAAACGAGGATGTATTCTTGTCAGAACTAGTCAGTTCATTTTGCGTAAGTGTCCGTCAAAAGCCTTGAGTGAGTTCCTTGAAGTTTCATGTTTCCTTTTTATTTCCTCTCTTGTAGATAAAGAATTCATCTACAGAGAGCAGAAAGGAAGTGTGATACTGCGGAATGTGGAAACAAATACTTCTACAGTGTTACTAGAAGGCAAAAGAGTTGTAAGTACTCTCTTTAATGACCGACGTGATTTCCGTTTCCCCCCTCGAGTCAGTAACACAGAAAATGACTTTAGGTTTCAAACTTTAGTATAGCGGAGTAGAAGCATTAAACTTGTAATACTACATACAGGTTGAGCAAGTAAAGATAATGTGAAATTGAAACCACGCTAATTTAATCAGATGAAAGAAGTTTCTTTCTGTGTGTGGGAAATTTCTCTGCAGGTGTTGGAAACAAGTGTTGCATATCATATATAATTGAAAGATAAAGTCCTCAGGCTTCACACATTTACAGAACAATTGCACTAATGCACAGAGAATAGTTCAGGAGACCTGCTCAATCTCTTAAAAAAAGAACTCATCCACATGCACAGGGAATATTAATTTAGGCTGACTGTACTCACTCTGATGATATTAAGTGAAGTTTAAGCTTAAAAGAAGTACTGAGCCGATATGAATATCATTGCCTTATGTTTTTCCAAAGATTTAAATGACAGTAGGATTTGGAGTTCATGGACAGCTAAAGATATTTATTAAAAACATTGCCCGAACTTATGTTCAAAAACCAATCTAAAGAGAATTAATTTTTTCTACAATATGTTCGTGCTCATTATTAGAAAGAATCAATCCCCAACTTTAGGAGTTCATTATTGTCTTTCCCAATACACTGGGGAAATATGAGGAAGACGCTAAGGCTAAGCCTGTGCATAAAGCAAGAATTGAAACAGGTCACAGATCTGAACGAGAACAATCCACACACCTCTGGTGTGAATTAGACACACTGGAATCCTAGGATCCTGGACCCCAGGGATTACAGGAGGCCATAGGAAAACATCAGTCAGCTCCCTGGTTTTACAGGTAAGGGTGCTGAGACCAGGGTCAGCACTTGAGCTTTTCAGAGTCCTGCAGTGGGCTGGGTATGACTTCAGCCGGTCCCCGGAGCCTCTGTCCCAGGGACAAGAAAGGATGGATGGATGGCTCCATTTCTATCCCACCCCATCCCTGGACCCATGGAAATGCTGCTCTCCTTCTCTCCCGTCCTCCTCAAGACACTTACCATGCTATGTAAATAGTTTTATTTCATTTATTTTTACTGTTAAGATTCCTTTTTCTTAAAAAATTCTTTTTTACTGAGTTTTAGTATTAAATGGGTCCTGCCCTTTACGTGGCCTGTTTGCTGGTGTAAGGAGACTCTAGCAAAGTTGCAGAGAGGCGTAGTTCCCGAAATGATAGCTTTATTGAATCATGTAGTATTCCACCAAGTAAGACTCAGAAAGAATGGATGTGGTCTGTGTTTCTGCATTATAAAAAGCATCTTTGCGAGAATTACTCTCCTAAGAAAATCTCATTCAACCCACTTAAAAATACCGAAGTTACAGAAATGGTTTTCTAATATTAATTGAGAAGAGAAAATGATCAGACTGTTGCTGAGGATAAGTGCCTTTTAATGTCAGAATGTTATCGATATTTCCTGTGAGCATGTCAGGTTAGTAAAGGCAGGGTGCTGTTCATACAGCCGCACTTAGTAATGAAATGCAGGAGCATGAACTGCCTTCTCCTCCTCAGATCAATAGCTTGTGACAGATCATATATTTTAACTGAAGTTTTTTTAGCCGAGTAATAAGGCGACTTCAAAAACCACACTGCGTAAAGAAAAAGGAACACGCTTATCTTGCTAATTGGTGCTTATTCCATAGAAATGCAATTGTTTTTTTTCTTAAATTGTCATTTATTCAGTCCTATTACAAACATTTTGAGCACCAAGTGTGTACAGCCTGATCATTATTATTCATGATCATGCCTAGTTTATTCCTGTCCCAAAGCTACATGTAACTGATCCTATAAACAGACCCCAAAAGGAGGAAAAGTCCATTTAGGGGCCTGCAAATGATACGGAATGTGGAAGCACTGGATTTAAGTCCCACTGAGCCAGGCACTTAAGTTTCTTGTGCCTTAATTCCTCCTTTTCCGGTTCAGAGCTGGCGTGTCCTCCACCAGCCTGGACTCTGGGTCTTCTGGGGCATCCAGCATGGAATGTCCGTCTGCTCTCTGTGTGGTCACGAGCAAGCGTGGACAAGGCAGAGTGTGGCGTGTGAAGGGCCCCGAGTTTGCAGAATCCAGCTTCAGCTGCGAGAGCGGGAGTGGAGCACGGTGGCTCTCTTGTTCTGGCCTCTTGCCTTTGTGGTGACTAGCCAGGTGGTCTCTTCTTATTGGAAATCCAGACATTTGAGATTGTTTAAATGGTAAAGCAACCTGAGGGGAAGAGTGGTGCTCCATGGGAGACCAGCTGTAATTTTTAGGTCAGTCTATAAAACAATCTGAAAGTGGCAGAGAAATGGAAGTGAAGCAGTGAATGTGGGGGTCAGCAGAATTTTAGAATATTCCCCACAACCTTGTCCTCTAACTTCACTCTCTTTCCCCAGTCACTAAGTGCAGACCCTTCACACCCAAGGTGACACTAGGGTATCCAAGCGTTGGCGTTCAGCTTCCGCTGGCTCCTCGGCTCCCCATGACCTCCTGGGACGGATCAGTGGAAGGGGATGCAGACAAATGCTCAGTAGTGAGAGAACCTCAGGCCAGCCGTAGGGCCTCCAGGCTCCTCCATCCCGCCTCTGGCGTGCCGTGAGGATGGGGAGGGTGTGTGTCCCCTACTGCGCATGGCACAGAGTATCAGGCTGGACTGGGGAGCCCGGCAGCTCAGAGCTCAGGCAGGGTGGGTGGGGCGGCCCGAGCAGGGGCCCAGGGTGGCAGTAGGCTCTGTATCGCTCACCCGTGAGCCCTTTCCCTTGGGGGTGGGGGTCACCTGCTCCCCAGAGCTAGGCTGTGTATTCCAAACTGGTGTTACAGCCAGTCTCTCCTGTGTCTAGAGATAAAGCATCAAGCCTAAACCAACTTTCAACTGAACTGAATATTTTATATCCCAGGAATTCCAGGGCACTATATTTTATAATCTTTTTTTTAAATCTAAACATCAAACTTTATGTATTTTATTTTTATGCTCCTTTAAGACTCTTTTGTCAGCAAAAATCAACAAATTATAAAAAGGTCTTTGTTATATTATGGATCCCATTTTTTCCCCTGAAAAATGGACATGCTGGGTTGGAAGGGATTAAAGATGGCAGTGTGAGAGGCGAGACACAGGATTCCTCCTAAAACCGCATATAATATGAAAATATAATTAATACAACTAATCCTGAAAGAGCAACAGGAAAGAGGACTGCACCAGACTGCGTACACCTGCAGAAAAGAGCAGACCCCACAGAACTGGGTAACATACCAAAGCTGTAGCCCGGCAGGACCCAAGCCCTTCCCCCACCCCAGCTCACCAGTGGGAGGAAGAGACACTGAGCAGGGAGGGAGTGGAGGCCTGGGACTGCTGAATACCTAACTCCAGAGATCAGTTCTGGGAGCACAAACCTACAATTCATGGTGCGTGCATGATACTCTCATGATTACGGGGTTGGAAAGCTAAGACAGGCAGAATTCCTGGAGAGACTGAGATTCCAGCCGCTTGTGGAAAGCAGGGATCCATATCGTGCTGTTCTGGGACAAAAGAAATGTGGACAGTCAGAGAGACTTCCTAACAAGGAAGCCCTTAGCAAGAGGGCTGCTAAAGGGGCAAGGATTGCACTGTGCTTACTGCTCAGGAGAGAAGACTGGTAGACAAAATTGTGAGGGTGCACTCTGCCCAGCAGGTTGGGGGCTTTGCCATATAGACTCTCATGTTTAATGAGGAAACAGAAATCTTCCTCCTTAGACGATCTGCAAGTGCTCCAGCTCCCTGGCTGGCTACACAGCTCCAAGGACCCCTCCATGATACGCAACCTACTGTGCCTTTCTCCCAGCCAGCCCCACCTGGCTCGCAAATCGGCAAAACCTACCCTGACCAGAGGGAAGATCTGTGCACAGCAACTACAAATGCAAAGCATAGAGGCTTATACCTGTGTGCTCAGCCCACTGGTTCAGGCAGTGGAGACAGGCATAGCAGCCGGGAGGCAGGAAACAGCTCTTTCCTACCCCCAGGCACCAATACCACTCCCCTGCGACCCCCGACATTGCTTCAGGGGCTGAGCATCTCCAGGGAGTAGAGCTTCTGAGCACTAGAGAGCACCATATACAAATATGAAATGCCAAAGGAATCTGGTTCAGAGTAAAACTATTAATACCACTCCTGAGAAAGATTTAAATGACATCGACCTCATGACTCTTCTTGAAAGGGAGTTCAAAATAAAAATCATCAACATGCTCATGGAGGTACGGAAAGATATTTAAAAATTCAGAAATGAATTCTGGTCGGAAATCCAATTGTTGAAGAGCACAATGGATGGTATTAAAAGCAGATTGGATAGGGTGGAGAAGACGATAAATGAAATAGAAACTAGAGAAGAGGAATACAAAGAAGCTGAGGCACAGAGAGAAAAAAGGATCTCTAAGAATGAAAGAATATTGGGAGAACTATGTGACCAACACAAACGGAACAATATTCACATTATAGGGGTACCAGAAGAAGAGAGAGAAAAAAGGATAGAAACTGTCTTTGAAGAGGTAGTTGCCGAAAACTTCCGCAATCTGGGGAAGGAGATTGTCTCTCAGTCCATGGAGATGCACAGATCTCCCAACACAAGGGACCCAAGGAAGACAACACCAAGACATATAGTAATTAAAATAGCAAAGATCAAGGATAAGGACAGACTATTAAAAGCAGCCAGAGAGAAAAATAAGATCACATACAAAGGAAAGCCCATCAGGCTATCATCAGACTTCTCAACAGAAACCTTACAGGCCAGAAGGGAGTCACATGATGTATTTAATGCAATGAAGCAGAAGCGCCTTGAAACAAGAATACTTTATCTGGCAAGAATGTCATTTAAATTTGAAGGAGGAATTAAAGCAAAAGCTGAGAGAATTTACCTCCCACAAACCATCTCTACAGTGTAGTTTGGAGGGACTGCTATAGATGGAAGTGTTCCTAAGGTTTAATAGCTGTCACCAGTGTTCCTAGCTAAAACCACAGTAAGGAAAGTAGAACAGCTAATTACTAAGCAAATGCAAAAATTAAAATAACTATCTCCAAAGAGTCAATCAAGGAATAGACAAAGAGTACAGAATATGATACCTAATATATAAAGAATGGAGGAGGAAAAAAAAAGAACCTTTAGATTGTGTTTGTAATTGCATATTAAGTGAGTTAAGTGAGACTCTTAGATAGTAAGGAAGTTAACCTTGAACCTTTGGTAACCACAAATCTAAAGCCTTCAATGCCAATAAGTACATATCTATCGATAATCACCCTAAATGTAAATGGACTGAATGCACCAATCAAAAGACATGAGAGTCACTGAATGGATAAAAAAACAAGACACATCTATCTGCTGCCTACAAGAGACTCACTTTAAACCCAAAGACATACACAGACTAAAAGTGAAGGGATGGAAAAAGATATTTCATGCAACTAATAGGGAGAAAAAAGCAGGAGTTGCAGTGCTTGTATCAGAAAAAATAGACTTCAAAACAAAGAAAGTCACAAGAGACAAAGAAGGACTTTACATAATGATAAAAGGGCCAATTCAACAAGAAGATAAAACCATTATAAATATGTACGTGCCCAATACAGGAGCACCTACATATGTGAAACAAATACTAACAGAATTAAAAGGAGAAATAGAATGCAATGCATTCATTCTAGGAGACTTCAACATGCCACCCCTACTCACTCTGAAAGACAGATCAACCAGACAGAAAATAAGTAAGGAGAAAGAGGCACTGAACAACACAATAGAACATATGGACCTAACAGACATCTACAGAACTCTACACCCAAAAGCAGCAGAATACACATTCTTCTCAAGTGCACATGGAACAGTTTCAAGAATAGATCATATACTAGGCCACAAAAAGGGCCTTGGTAAATTCAAAAAGATTGAAATTGTACCAACCAGTTTCTCAGACCACAAGGGTATGAAACTAGAAATAAATTACTCAAAGAAAACAAAAAATACCACAAACACATGGAGGCTTCACAACATGCCCCTAAATAACCAATGGATCAATGACCAAATAAAAACAGAGATCAAGCAATATATGGAAACAAATGACAACAATAATTCAACACTGCAAAATCTGTGGGACGCAGTGAAGGCCGTGTTAAGAGGAAAGTATATTGTAATGCAGGCCTACCACAGGAAAGAAGAACAGCCCCATATAAGCAGTCTAAACTCACAATTAACGAAACTAGATAAAGAAGAACAAATGAGGCCCAAAGTCAGCATAAGGAGGGACATAATAAAGATTAGAGCAGAAATAAATATAATTGAGAAGAATAAAACAATAGAAAGAATCAATGAAAGAAGAAGCTGGTTCTTTGAGAAAATAAACAAAATAGATAAACCCCTAGCCAGACTTATCAAGAAAAAAAGAGAGTCTACTCACATGAACAGAATCAGAAATGAGAAAGGAAAAATCACAACGGACACCACAGAAATACAAAGAATTATTAGAGAATACTATGAAAAATCATATGCTAACATACTGGATAACCTAGAAGAAATGGACAACTTTCTAGAAAAATACAACCTTCCAAGACTGACCCAGGAAGAAACAGAAAATCTGAATAGACCAATTACCAGCAACGAAATTGAACTGGTAATCAAAAACCTACCTAAGAACAAATGCCTGAACCAGATGACTTCACCGCTGAATTTTATGAAACATTTAGTGAAGACCTAATACCCATCCTCCTTAAAGTTTTCCAAAGAGTAGAAGAAGAGGGAATACTTGCAAACTCATTCTATGAGGCCAGCATCACTCTAATACCAAAACCAGGCAAAGACGCCACAAAAAATGAAAATTACAGACCAATATCCCTGATGAACATAGATGCAAAAATACTCAACAAAATATTAGCAAACCGAATTCAAAAATACATCAAAAAGATCATCCATCATGATCAAGTAGGATTTATTCCAGGGATGCAAGGATGGTACAACATCGAAAATCCATCAACATCATCCATCACATCAACAAAAAGAAGGACAAAAACTGCATGATCATCTCCATAAACGCTGAAAAAGCATTTGACAAAATTCAACATCCATTCATGATAAAAACTCTCAATAACATGGGTATAGAGGGCAAATTCCTCAACATAATTAAGGCCATATATGACAAACCCACAGCCAACATTACATTTAACAGCGAGAAGCTGAAAGCTTTTCCTTTAAGATCGGGAACAAGACAAGGATGCCCACTCTCCCCACTTCTATTCAACATAGTACTGGAGGTCCTAGCCACGGCAATCAGACAACACAAAGAAATAAAAGGCATCCAGATTGGCAAGGAAGAAGTTAAACTGTCCCTCTTTGCAGATGACATGATATTGTACATAAAAAAACCCTTAAGAATCAACTCCAAAACTACTAGATCTAATATCTGAATTCAGCAAAGTTGTGGGATACAAACTTAATACACAGAAATCTGTGGCATTCCTATACACTAACAATGAACTAGCAGAGAGAGAAATCAGGAAAACAATTCCATTCACAGTTGCATCAAAAAGAATTAAATACCTAGGAATAAACCTAAACAAGGAAAAGACCTATACTCTGAAAACTACAAGACACTTATGAGAGAAATTAAAGAAGATACCAATAAATGGAAACACATCCCGTGCTCATGGATAGGAAGAATTAATATTGTCAAAATGGCCATCCTGCCTAAAGCAATCTACAGAGTCAATGCAATTCCTATCAAAATACCAACAGCATTCTTCAACAAACTAGAGAAAATTGTTCTAAAATTCATATGGAAGCACAAAAGACCCCGAATAGCCAAAGCAATCCTGAGAAGGAAGAATAAAGCTGGAGGATTATGCTCCCCAGCTTCAAGCTTTACTACAAAGCCACAGTACTCAATACAATTTGGTACTGGCGCAAGAACAGACCCATAGACAAATGGAACAGACTAGAGAGCCCTGATATAAACCCAATCATATATGGTCAATTAATATATGATAAAGGAGCCATGGACATACAATGGGGAAATGACAGCCTCTTCAACAGCTGGTGTTGGAAAAACTGAACATAAAAAACAAATAAATAAATAAATAAAAAGAAAAATGGAAATGCTGTAAATGTAGCACATGGACCCAAATGGGTCTTTGGGTATTTGAACAATTGCTGCCTGGCTTCTGCAAAATCTCATGAATGTTTTCTCTGCTGAGTGGAACAATGACTTCTTTTTCCTTCCTTCCATCTCTCCCTGTCTTCCTTTTCTCTCTTTCTCTCCCTCTCTCCCACCCTCTGTTCTGTCTCTGTCTATTTTCAGTAGAAGTGCCTTTAAAATGGAGTTAGTGCATTTTGCTGAGCTGAAGCAAATGGATTTCTTGGGGTCTGTAATTCTTAAGGAAACTTAGCACCATCTCTCCAATTCTCCTAACACACAGCAGAGCAGAAGCTCTCAGCAGAACCGCGTCTCCTAGGCAGGTGGCTCAGCGCTTGGCTTGAGAATCAGATTCGGGAAGCAGAACAGTTTTGGAAATTATGTCATTCGAGCTTCTTGTCTCAGGTGAGGAAGGCTGGGCAGCCCACAAACAGGATGCTGGCTTGGCCTCCCCCCCTACTGCTGCTGACCCAGCACACCAGCTCAGAATCAGCCACTGTTTTCCTGTATTCATACTTAATATGTCCTTTTTGTTAATAATACCAGTTTTGAAACTGACACAATCATTCATTGTATCCTTTAAATTGTTCCAGGTATTTGGAAAGCAACTTAGCAACACACTGAAGATCAATAAAAATATTTATGCATTCTGGTGCATTCCAGGGAATTTTTCATAAATAAATAACCTAAAAAGAGGCAAGAAATAGTGAAAATATCTGAAGCTAGAGAAATAAGTAAATAAGGATACATGAAATATCATGGAGCTGTGCAAATAAGAGTTATGAAGACCGGAGTGATGTGAAAATACAGATGACAGTCTATTAAATCAACACAGAAGAATATGATATTACACTTACATGTCAGGTGACAATGGTCAGCCCCAGCCCTGTGTATTGAAAAGGCTGGGCATTGTACATGAAGCATGGAAACACACAACCTGTTGTGTGGGGAGATTGTGTATGTTATTTTCCAGGGTGGTGAGTTCCATAATTACTGTTTCAATGCCTTTTATTCAATAATTTTAATCAGATCTTTATAAATCCCATCTCAGAGAGATTACACTTCTCCCAATGATGTATATTAGGTTTATGTCAAGTTTTCTCACTTTTTATGTCTTCTTTTAATTACTAATCTACTTGTTTTAATTACTTATTTAAATGACTAAGTTAACATTTAAATAAAAAGTCTTTGTTTCATTAATTTATTCTCCCCTTTGATTTCATATAATCACTAGACTGTAGAATTTGAATTTTTATCTGTCTCTAAAAAGTAATGAATTCTGACTCCTCACAGAGAGGGACATAATTGCAAATATCTTTAGACCCATTTTGGAATCAAGAAGAGAAATATGGGCTCATTTGTGCTACAGAGGACCTCCAGGTTATGGTTGAGATTAGAATGTGAGACCACTTTTTTCTTACATCATGCAATATAGTTGACTTTCTCAATGAATTTTCACTTCATTCTGTTTCACTGAACTTCCATCATTGCTCTGGGTGCGAGTTCTCATGCCGGGTGGAGGCGGGAGCCGGCGTCGTGCAGCCCGTGTCTGGGCTCCACAGAGCCCGTGGGCGAGGCTCAGGGCCGTGGCTGCCGCAGGTGAGCTCTGCCGCAGGAGCATGGCTTTATTCTGGTGCCCTCCTCTCGGGCATTGGCAGGGTATTGGCATGGAGGAGAGAGCGGGGCTTGGTCTGCGGCTGAGAGGTAAAGGCTGGTGCCCACCGTGCGTGCCTCCGTGTTTTGTTTGGCCCACAGAGTGCAGTTTTCAAACCCGAAATCCAGATTTCTGGCTTCTCGGGAAGTAGGAACTTCTGTCAGCAGCGAGACCCCATCTCTCACAGATACTGGGCTGCTGGAGCAGGGGAGCAGCAGGCCAGTCCCACGGGCTGCACCGGTCAACTGCTAGCAGATGGCCCCTGAGATCCAAACCTTGGTCCAGGAACAAGAGGACCCAGGAAGGCCACGTCCTAGTCAAGAGGCCACACGACGCCCTCTATGAGGCCGTGTCCCTCTGGGCCTTTCTCCTTCTGCCCGAGTCTCCTATGATCTCGGCCTTTTTTCTTTCCTTTTCCCTCCTTTCTCTCTTCCTATTCTTTTCCTACTTCTGCTATTAAAAGATAAAACAGAAAGCAAAGTATTTTTTATTTACTTCTTTGTATCCTAGTGTTTATTTCATAGGCTATTCTGTTTTTAATCTTCAAAGTAAGTGTGTAGAATATCTTATACCCATGTCTTTAAAAAACCATGAAAAGTAGTGCTTAATCTTTCTGGCCCCAAACCTGCCCTTGCTTGTAGGTTAAGGGTGGTCCAGTGCACTTTGCCCCTCACACCTGCACGCTGTCCTTGAGCCTCGAATGAGCGTCTTCTCTGTGCAAGGGCCGGGCCTGGCCTGAGGAGGTGGGTGTGGGTTAATAACACCCAGCCTTCACTCTGGGGTAGCTTTCAGCCTAGATCTAAAAGAAGGAAGCATTTGAATGAAATATATTCTGCAGTCGAGATACAGGGCTCGGTGAGAACAAGGCAGGGGAGGAGAGAAAAGCATTGAAGAGGGAGGGCTTCAGGTCCTGCAGAAGGCGAACGCAGCCTGGGGAAGGTGGCACTGGTGTCCTCGGCAGCGGAGCAGGCTGGGTCATGAACATCTCCCGCCTCCGGGGCAGACAGTGTGGCCAGGCAGCCTGTCCGGCATAGGTTGTGTGGGATACGGTTCCTTAGCAGCCCAGGAAGCAGCGGAGGACAAGCCATCAGGAACCGCACTTGATGGCCTAGGCTTTACTCTGTAGGAAATTGGAAAGGACAGGGTTTTTGAGGACAAGTCTGTGTGTTTTAGGAAAATAATGCCAGACCGATATGAAAGAGGCTTTGAAGAAGAGAAAAATCATAGGCAAAGGGCCCACTGGAGCTACTTCAGGTCGTGGGGGAGAGGAGCGGGGTCCTGCATAGAGGCAGTGACCAGGAAGGCATGGGGGGCCTGGAGCAAGTGGGTTCAGGTCCGTGGTGGAGTAGACTTGAGGACACTGGGCACATTTTGTCCAGGCTGCTGAGATGAAGCAATCGTCTGGGTTGTGTGGGGTTTTGAGCCATCGTAACAGGGCAAGTGGGGATGTCAGACCTGAAGGTGGGGCAGTAATAGGATGTTGAGCAGAAAGCTGGGCTACTTTGAAGGAGCTGCTGCCCTAAGGTGCACACACGGTGAGTTAACCAAGTGGCGGTTATGTGCTTGGGATGAGAACAGAGCTATCCTAAACACTGTACACACGTCTTATTTAAGTCCTTAGGAATCCTGAGAGCACCAGGACCTGATTCTTCTTACTTTATAGATGAGAAGACTGAAGTTTATGGCAGCTAAAATACCTTTGTGAGTCACCTGCCAGTAGCTGCCTTGAGAGATGAGGTCAGCTTTGTTTAATTCCAAACCAAGTCATTTCCAGGTCACCAGCGGGTCCAGCCATAGCCCTTCCGCCTACAGGCATTGGGCCAGGCTTGAGGCAGCCTGCCGGGCCCAGCAGGTGGCCGGCATTATCTGGGGACCACCAGTGCAGATCACGGGACCACTCAGACACCCTGGAGTGAGGAAGAGGGCTGTGGGATGTTGGTCAGGCTGGCCAGGTGCAGAGAAATGCTGGTGCACCGAGTGCAGGTCCTCAGCTGGAGAGCTCATGCCTTCTGGAAGCTGTTCCTCATGTTGGCCTCTCATGGCCCTGCCACCCTGTTCGATGGCATCCGCACCCTCAAGTTTTCCTGCTCTCACCACTGCCCCGAAAGCGGCACCTGGTCTGTCTGATGCCAAATGAAGTGATTTGCAGGTGGCCTTGGCCTGGATGCAGACTGGCCGCGTCCCTAAGAGCACTAGCAGATCCATGCGTCCCCTCCTTTCTCACTGATGGAACAGGGAGGTGGTGACAGCCCTTTCATATTGAGGCGATAACGTGTCCCATGGAGTCACATGTCATGTACCCTCACAGCTTACGTTGCCTTTTCACTTCTAATCCTGTATATTTAGTTACTTGTCCCTTTGTGAGGAAGTTGCTTTCACAGAACAGTCAATGGCTGTACCTATGCTTCCTACTCTAAAGGTCCCTTATTACTTGATAATCTGCAGCATTCTTACCACTTTGTATCTCTCTCTCCCACTAATGGCCACTTTTCCTTCTCTACATTTATAATCACAAATATTTATCTAGGGCATGAAAACAAGACACAAACCCTTCAGATATGTATCTCACCAGAAATGTGCATAAAATTTTGTGTATATGGGATCATCATATACATACACCAATATTTTTTAAAGTCAGAATAATGTTACTAAAAAAATTGTGTTGTTGATTATAGTTAAATGGCCCCCAAATAACGTAATATGTAAACTATACACGAATCTCACTAGTGAGTATAAACTTAAAAATTATAAATAAAATATTGGCAGGTAGAGGTCAGTCATTTATCAAAATCATAATATGCTTTGAGCAAGTAAGGTGTCATGACAACAGCATTTAAATATCAGGAAATCAACAAAATTCATTACAACTACAACATAACAGGAAAATCCTTCTGATATATCACAACATGCTCAAAGGGCATCTGATAAAGTTTATCAGCAACTTCTAATAAAAGTTCTAGGTAAGAATGAAAACTGCTCACATATGACAAAGACTATTTCCTACTGTGACCAACAGCAGCAAAAACCATTCTAAATGGCAAACAGTAAAACCATTGTAATTATACTCAGGCAGGAATATTCACCATTACATTAATGTGTGTATGCTCTGGGAGATAGTGGAAAGTTCATATGCAAACTAAATGGCTGGAATAGTAACTAGAAAAGAACAGAAAAAATCGTTTCTCTTTTTTTTGACCACATAATTCTGTCTTTAGAGAACATAAAAGATGTTAGTTAAAAAAACTACTGCAGTTAATTAGAAAATTTCTGTATATGGCTGAATACAAGAAATATGTAAATAAATTAATAGATTTCACTTGACTAACATAGGTACCTCAAAGTAGAAATGGAGAAAACACTCTCTTCACAGTAAGAACAAAAATTATAAGGAGAACCTAGAATAAATCTAAGGATAACATAAGACTTAAGAGTAAAGCCAGTGATGCAATTTTGTTGAAGATTTGAAAAAAGTTAAGGATATAACGGAATCTTAGATAAGACAAAAATTTTATCATGAAATGATAATTCTGTTTAAATTGATATCAAACTTTAATACAATCCTAATTAGACAAAAATTAGTGTTGAATGTTTGATGAAATATCTTAATTTTGTCACATAGGAGAATGAACATCTGAATGTAGCCACAGAAAGCTTCAGAATATACAGTAATGTGTGCTCCTTTACCTGACATCAGAACACATAGTAAAGGCATTGTACTCGATGCAGAACAATATCAGCTCACACTCTTGAGTACTTGCTCTGCACCAGGCACCATACTTCACTGGGTTTCCACACCAGCCTCACATATGAGGTGGATGCAATGTCATCTCCATTTTACACAGGCACAGAGGAGGTAAGAAATTCTCTAAATTTCACATAGTAAATGGTGTAAGCAGAATACATATCACAGGCTTTTTGAATCCATGAGACAAGCTTAAAATGATCAGATTTTATATAGGAATAGCATAGAGAGCAGTGAAAGAATGAAAAGCTCAGTATATTACAAATGAGAATTTGATAAGTGAAAAACACTGGAGGAAATAACGATGCACTCAGCAGACAATGTCGGCATCACGGTCTGCAAGGAAATAATATCTCATTTCACAAGTACACAAAATTAAATTCCAGTTGGATTAAAGGTATAGATGTTAAAAAGAATCCACCAGAAGAAATTTTTAAAAACATGAAATCCAGAAGTTATCAAAAAGATAGCCTTATTTAAGTTGCCAAATAAATGTTTTAAATTTTCATATTAAAAAGGCAAAACCAACAGATAAATAATGGATAATATTTCTGATGTGGGTAACAAATAAAAGGCTAATATCTATAATCTACAAAGAGTTCTTCCAAATTTATCAGAACTAGACAATCTAACAGAAAATGGACAAAAATATTGCGGGAGTAACTCAGGCAAACCTGAAACGAGGACCTGCTTTGCTTGGGAGATTTATCTTTGATTCACAAAGTCTTGGAGCAGAGGTTTAGGAATGTGCTAGGTGGTGCTTGCTTCTGTTATTTGCATACCCACCTGGCGCAAAGGTAGACCTATAGCCTGCAATTTCCACAGGCCTTGGTGCCATGGGCACTGGGGTGGCCCGAAATGCATGGAAAAGCTACTAAGTCACCTAATGAAATTCTTACTCTCTCAGGCGGTGGTGTCATTAGCAGCTGATCCTCCATTAGGCACTGACCTATACTGATTTCTCAAGTGTAGGAAATTGTGCTCCTTTCTGGTTTCTGTTGGTATCATCTTTAGGTCAGTAACATTACTGCACTCTTCTAACAGCTGAGGATATATTCATTCATTTATTCATTCAGTAATTATTCATGGAGCATCTGTCCCGTGCCAGTCCCTGTAAGGCACTGGGAATGCAGGTGGGACAAAACAAACTAAAATTCTCCTCTTGACATTCAGTCCTGGCCATGAGAGTATAAGATGATTGGAATTATCCTCCTAATGTGAACAACTATAAAACAGGACAAAATAAAGGGAAAACAAAAAGCAAATTCATACATTGGAGCACAGGCAGTTTACAGCTGTGACCCATGAGAAGCCCCTGAGTTGAATGTTATTGCTGGACTTTGGAACAAGGAGAAGAACCTCAGTTCTGCCAGTCTGGCTCAGCTGAGGAGAGAGATCAGAGTTTGGGGGGAAGTGAAGTGATGGCTGAAGTTTATGCGACAGAGGACCCAAGAGGAGAAAGCCAGCTGGACAACACTTAACAAATCTCCACAGGGCTCCCTTTGGGACATTGGCTCACCACTGATGTTTATATATACAGAGTGAAGCACCCCAGGCAAAGTAAAGTTCCAAGTCAAGAAAAGCACAGGGCACTCTTAAGATGAGGAGCCCCCAGAGCCCCTGCACTGCCAGGAATCACTGAAGTGCTTCCCGGCCGTGAGGCATGACGTAGAGACTCCAGAAGGCCAACCCCTTAGGAAGGAGGTTCAGTTAGCTCTACAATGCTAGCTGTTGTAGAATAGCCTTGAAAACATCTTTAAAATAAACCTGGAAAGAATAAAATTAATCCACATGTAATTAACTGTCATAAAATGTCCCAACATTTTTTGAAGGAGCCCAAAAAATCCAAGATTTAACAAGAAAAAAATACAAAATATATGGTGTTAACGTTTTAAAAAATTACTATATATATTCAGAAGCAGGGAAACATGACCCATAATAAGGAGAAAGATCACTCAATAGAAACAGACCTACAGACAACAGAGACAAGAGAATTAGCAGAAAAACACAATTAAATATATATATTCCCAGTGCTCAAGGATATAAAGAAAACCATGGCCATGATGATAAGAGAAATTTAAGTTATAAAACAAAATTTCTAGGTATGAAAGATAAAATATAAAAATAAAATAATTTCTATATTAGTAGCAGATCGGACACTAAATCTGTGTTAGAAAAAAAACACTAACTTTTAATAACAATAGAAAATATCCAAAATGAAAAACAGAAACGATCCAAAGTGAAGAACAAAGACTGAAAGAAAACGTGCCCAGTGACTCAGTGACATGTTGGGCGATAGAAGACTAATACACCTGTTATTTAAGCCTCAACAAGAAGAAAGACAAAACTAAACTTTTGAAGAAATGACTTATTTTTTTTAATTTGATACAATAATTCAATAAGCCACAGGCATAATAAACATAAAGAAAACCACACCAAAGGATGTTATAATCAAGTTCCTGAAAACTAGCGGCAAACGGAACCTTAAGGGCAGCCAAAGGAAAGACACATATCTACAGAAAAACAAACAACAACGACAGTGGACTTTTTGCCAGACTCTTTGCAAGCCAGAAGACAGTGAAGTGGTACTGGTAAGGTACTGGGAGAAAAATAAAACTCTATCTAGAATTCTAGATGCAGCAGAAAATATCTTTCAAAAATAAAGAACTTGGTGGGAATGTAAGCTAGTTCAACCATTGTGGAAAGCAATATGGAGGTTCCTCAAAAACCTAAAAATAGAAATACCATTTGACCCGGGAATCGCACTCCTTGGAATTTACCCAAAGAATACAACTTCTCAGATTCAAAAGACATATGCACCCCTATGTTTATTGCAGAACATAGCCAAGATATGGAAGCAACCTAAGTGTCCATCAGTAGATGAATGGATAAAGAAGAGGTGGTACATATACACAGTGGAATACTATTCAGCCATAAGAAAGAAACAAATACTACCATTTGCAACAGCATGGATGGAGCTGGAGGATTATTATGCTCAGTGAAATAAGCCAGGCGGAGAAAGACAAGTGCCAAATGATTTCCCTCATTTGTGGAGTATAACAATGAAACAGAACTGAAGAAACAAAATAGTAGCAGACTCAGAGACTCCAAGAAGGAACTAGTGGTTACCAAAGGGGAGGGGTGTGGGAAGGCGGGTGGGGAGGGAGGGAGAAGGGGATTGTGGAGTAGTATGTTTAGTACACATGGTGTGGGGGGTCACGGGGAAAACAGTATAGCACAGAGAAGGCAAATAGTGAATCTGTGGTGTCTTACTACACTGATGGACAGTGACTGCATTGGGGTATGGGTGGAGACTTGATAATATGGGTAAATGTAGTAACCACATTGTTTTTTCATGTGAAACCTTCATAAGAGTGTATATCAATAATACTTTAATAAAAAATAAAGAACTTGGAGAATTCAGTGGTCACATACCTGTACTTGGAGAAATTGAAGAGATGTTCTTTGGAGTCAGAAAGATTATATCAAATGAAAAGCTGGAGCTACATAATAGAATGACAAGTGCCAGGAATGCTAAATATGGGCAGTGTGTAGGTAGGCTTTTGGTGGAAATGTAAGTAAAATGAATTACTAGTCCTGTAAACAATACAACCATCTTCTCATAGAAGAGACTTTAAATGTGGTGAGATATGACCAGCTCTCCTTAATGTAAACTTATATAAGACTCCTGTCTAAATCCTTTCTCCTATATAAGCATTGGCATAAAAACCACAAACATACACACATAAAATCTCTGGGACATGTTAGAACTTTCTTGGACAGGATGTGAGCAAAAATCTAATGCAGTATGAGGTGGAAGGTTTCCTACATCATTCTGTCCTCAAGCTGCCCTTATTATTACTCCTGGAGGATTTTAGGATTTGTTTTTAAAAGCAAGACCCAATTTTAAGCTGCCTATGATATGTACTTCAAACATAAAGGCATAGGTTAAAATTAAATGGATGTGAAAAGAGATACTGTCCAAATACTAACCAAAGTAAAGCCTGGGTGGTTATATTCATATCCAACAAAATAGACTACAGAATAGAAATATTATGTGAAATAAAAAGAAATAGTTCATAATGATGAAGGTGTCCCATTCGCTAAGACATAAGAATCCTGAAGGTGTATACAACTAGCAATAGAGCTATAATATATCTCTGTTTGAACCAAATGCAAAAATAGACAAATCCACAATTATAGTTGGAGATCCCAATAATCCTGAGTAATTGACATAACATGTAGAAAAAGGATCAGTAGGGATAGAGAAGTCTTGGAAACACTGTTAACCAGTGGACCTAACTGATGTTTGTAGACCACACTACTCATCAGTAGCAGAGCGCAGTGGATTTCCGAGTGCATGTGGAATACTCACCCAGATAGTCCGTAGTCTGGGCCACTCAATGGTATATTTTAAAGTTTGAAAATTATATTTGTTCCTTAACAAATGCAAAATTAAACTAGAAATCAATAGCAAAAAGAAATCTGGAATATATCCTGATGGTTGGAAATTAATCACCATGCTTCTAAATAACAAATCAGCCAAAGAAAAAATCAGATGGAAATTAGATGGTATTTTGCAATGAAGGAAAATAGAAATGTGTAGTATCAAAATTTATGATATGTAGCCAGGCAGTACTTAAAGGGCAGTCTATAGCTTTAAGTGCTCATATTAGATCTAAACTTTTACTTTAGGAAGCTACGGGGAAAAATGAGAAACCTAATTACACAGAAGAAAATAAGAAAGAGAACAAATCAACCATATAGAAAAAAGAAAAATAATAGAGAAAATAAAACCCAAAGCTGTTTTTTGGAAAAGATCAAGATAGTTGAACATGAAGATAAAGGAGAAAACAACCAGTATCAGGAACAGAAGAGAGGCCATCACTACAGATACTGAAGGGATCATAGAAAATATTTTGAACAGCCTGGTATCAATAAATTTGACACCATAAATGAAATAAATAAGTCCTTGAGTGATCAGATTTCACTGAAGAGAAAATAGATGACCTGAATAGTCCTATATTGATATAAAAATATTATTAATAGATAAAAGTTCCACATATAAAAAACTCAAGGTAAATGGCTTCCCTGATGAATTCTGCCAAACATTTAAGGAAAACATAAAACCAATTCTGCACAAACTCATAAAAATAAAAGAAGAGGAAATACTCCCCAGTCATTTATTAGACCAGCGCTACCCTGAAATCAAAACTAAACAAAGACCCTACAGGAAAAGAAAACCACAGACCACGTTCCCTCATGAACACGGGTGCAAAAATCCTCAACAAAATATTAGCAAGTGGAATCTAGCAATCAAAGGGGTGATGCATCACGGCCAAATAGCGTTTATCCAGGAATACAAGTTTGGCTTAACGTCTGAAAATCAAACAATGTAATTTACCCTATTGACAGACTGAAAAAGCAAAACAATATAATCATCTCAACAACTGCAGAAAAAGCATTTGGGAAATTTTAACACTCATAACAAAATTCAACATTTATTACCGAAACTCTGAGCCAGGTAGAAATAAATGAGAATACATTCAGCCTGATAAAAGTCACCTGCAAAAACATCACGAACATCATGCTAAATAGACAAGAGTGTCGAGAGAGAGGCAAGGTGTCCGCTCGCATGGCTGCTTCACAGTATTACGCCAGTGTTTGTCTAGAGTGTAACTAGGCTATTAAAAGAAGCCAGAAGCATCCTGTCAGGAAAGGAAGAAGAAAAACAACCATATCCACAGAAAGTAAGATTATTTAGAAAATTCTAAGGAATCTACAGAAAAATACCTGCTGGAACAATCAATGAAGTTTGTTTTGGCAAGGCTGCAGAACATGAGGTCACGTTACCAAAATTGGTTCTATTTCCATTTGTGAGCAATAAACAAGTGGATATTGACACATTTTATATATACAAAACATCAATAACACTAAATACTTAAGGATAAATTTAACAAAAACTGGGCAAGACCTGTATGCTGAAAACTATGAACATTGCTGAGAAATTAAAGATGATTTTTTAACCCCTCCTTTCAAGAAACTTCCATTCTAGTGAAAGGGGCAGGCAATAAATATGATAAATGAGTAAGATATGTATTATTTTAGATGATGATTAGGCCTGGGGAGATAAGGGAAGGGGGTTATTATGAAACATTAGAAGCCAATCTGTTGAAATTTCTAGAAATCATGGCCATTGAGGACCCAGAAGGCCTCACTTAACAAGGTGACTTTAGAAATAAATGCTGAAAGAAATTAAGATCTAGAGTGTTACAGGCAGAGGGAAGAGCATCACAAAGCCCATGAGATAAATGTGTGCCCAGCTTGTTCTGAGAAGGTGTAGCTCAAGTGGAGGGGGTCAGGCAGGTGGGCGCCCTGCTCAGACAACCCTGGCTTTTCTCATGTCAGTCATGGAAGCTGAGGACAGTTGCAGCATGGAGCACATAATGACATCTGTATGGGGAAGGGGGCCCTGCCCCTGCGTGGAATAGACAGTAGAGGGGCAGACGGAGCCTGGGGGCATGGCTGGGAGGTAGGGCAGTGGCTCAGAAAGAAGGCTCATGCCTCAGACCAGGGTGCTGGTAGCGGGGACAAAAGCGCCAGCCCTGAATATACTTTGAAGGTAGACCATCAGTATTGTCTGATACTGGTGCTTAAGACAGAGAGAGAAAACGCAGCTGGGGTCCCACCTGAGCGCCTGAGGTGGCTGCTGCTTCTGGGTTGAGGAAGAAGCTAACAGGAGCTGGAGGGAAGGGGACATAAGTGAGGGGCTCAGTTTTATCCATGTTAACGTAAGGTTCCCGTGTGGCATTACCATGGAAACGTCAGGGAGGCAGACGGATATGCAAATCTGAAGTCCAAGGTCAAGTCCTGTCTGGGTTCAGGGAGTCTGGGCTGGAGATGTGATTGGTGCATAGTTTTTGTAGCCATGAGGCTGCATTATGCCCCAGGAAGTGACTTCTGATAGAGAAGTGAAGAAGCCCAACATTAAGCCTCACGTTCTCCAACATTCAGTGGTCAGAGAAGTAAAGGGAATCAGCCACGGGGCAGGAAGGAGACGTCATGGGCGGCAGGGGGAAACCAGGTGGGTGTGAGGCCTGGAAGCTACATGGAGGTGGGGTTTTGAGGCCAGGAACAGGATCGGTTGTGCCGAGTGAGATGAGAGCCGAGACGTTATGACGACTTCAGTGAGTCTCTGGGTCTTGACGGGCTGTGGGAGAAGAGTGGTGAGAACATAAGCAGAGTGAGATTAAGGGAAAATGGAGAACAGCCAGGGCATGGAAAATACTTGGAGAAATGTGTAGATGGTTCCCCAAACATAAAATCCACATTGCCTGAGACACGCCGGTGAGGAGCACATGCACCCATCAGCAGGAAAATGGACACTGACCTACCAGGGGCACCCCACTGCACACCAGCCCAAGGGTCAGTGGAAAGGCGGGGACATGGGTTGCTGCCAGAGAAGGGAGGACAGGCTGCATTACCACAGCCGCAGGGGCGACTTTACTCCAGAAGCATTTTTGAAAAGCAATTTGGCAACGTCTCTTTACATTTTTTAAAAACTTGTGAATCATCAGCCCCACCCTGAGATACCTATCCTTATAAAAGCATTAAAACCAGGAGCACACCAGTAGAGATACGTGGATGAAGATCTTTCCTGCCACGTGGTGTGTACCAATGGAGGCAGAGCATGTCCCAGCCTGGCCTCCTCATTCCTAGGGGCCGTGGCTAAAATCTTTGACACCAGAATTAGGACTCACCATGCTGGGAGTGTCTGCAACATGTGCATAGGAGCAGAAGTCGAGCTGCCCACTGCCTTCCGGTCTCACTCTCATGCTGAAGATGCATGGTCCCTTTGTGGTCTCTGTGGTGCCATGTTTTTCACATTTTTGTGCTTTTCGTTCGTGTTTATGCCATTTAAGTGGCCTCCACGAATAATGCGGAAGGGCAGGCTAGTGTTCCTGACCCCAATGAGGCCGTTCTGTGCCTTAGGGAAAAAACGCGTGTTAGGGGAGCTACATTTTGGCATGAGTTACAGTGTTGTGAATCATTGGTTTGGTGTGAATGAGTCAACAATATGTATTCAGTCAGATGTCTTTAAACAGAAACACACCTCAGACAAGGTTATGTCAGTACATACAATTTGGGTGACAAAATGCTGTGTGACCAGAGGCTGGCAGGAACCTAACCCTGAATTTCCTCTAGGAGCAGTATGGTTCCAGTTCTCTTAACTCAGTGTTATGTGGAGATTTTCAGAAGCATAACTGCCATGAATAGCAAGAATCCTCCACAGCTACCCTTTAGTAAGGACTGAGTAAATTAAGATATAGCCACACCATGGAATATGGTGCTTTAAACGTGGCAAGCTTTGGAGCTCACTAATCCAGGCCATACCAACTGCTGCGTGCGAGCCCCTGCGGTGAGGGAGGTGTGCATGGCCTACTTTTAGCTGCGGTACATTCTCACATGGCTGCACCATCACCCACAGAGGGGCACACCCCAGGTGGGCAGCAGGGCGTTCTTCCCAGTGGGTGTGGGGGCCTGTGCGGCAGTGTGAGTGGAGCAGAGAAAGTGGAGGGGGCTCGAGGTGAACATCACATTTCTGATCCTTTCATTTATGTAAAATCACCAGTGCACTTGACTTCCAAGGGGTGAATGATAGCTAGTCTTTTATATCCTGACTTGTGGGTCTGTGTCCATGATGGTGAAAAGGCAAGTCGTGAAATAATGTGTAGAATGTGTCTGTTTTAGGAACGAATCTGCTTACTGTAGTCCCCTCAGTGTAAGAATGGGCAAAGGAAAGTGCGTTTAAAGATACAGAGAGATTGGGAGCTTTGTGGGCAAAGGTTGTTTTTACATTTATTTCTAATGATTTGTTTCATTAGATACAGTTAAGTATTGTTTTGTTGAGATTGGAAAATAAATACAAATAATATATAAAAGAGCGTTTTAGTGAACAAAGGATTAACCATTTTGAATAGACTTTAGCAAGTTTGCTGTGCACTGATTTTATTAGGAAATTTTGAAAATTCTCCATTTTTTTTTCTCTTTTAGGAATCGTTAAGAGCCGTCAGATACGAAATATCCCCAGATAAAGAATATGCTCTTTTTTCGTATAACGTGGAACCGGTGAGCACTCTTTAATGCCTGTAAAAGAATTGCTTTCCTACTCTGATACCTTATTAAGTATTTTTTCCCTTGTATCTTTGTTATTCCTGATTGAATCCTGGAATGCTTGGTGGGTCCGGGGTCAGTCTCTTTTTATGCCATACTGCCACCTAGGGGAAAAGAAAGGTATAAAAATCACTGGCAGGAAAACAAAAATTGCTCCTTTTAGGGGCTATTTCATAGAATTTCCTTGGGCAGATATTGAGAAGTTGTGTCTTTACAGAAATCTGTCTTCCCTTTCATGTAAATATTCTTGCCATTTTCTCAGTCGCACCGCAAATTTTATCCTAGGAACAAAAAGTAACTGCCAGTTTCTCTGTAAACTAAAATAAAATGTTAATTATCTCCTGACCATCATAGTATCCTAGAGAATTCTTTCATCATATAAATCCCGGTTTGTAGGGCTTTGTATATGCATCTCCCATAAAACATCACCAGAATTTTCTATAAAATCTCACCCTGGGCTTTAGTCGCAGCCTAAAACTGGGTCTTTTTTTCTTTAACATATTTTACAACTCATTTTGGCTCTTTAATTTTAAATGAGCTAGAAGGTGAAATGTATTCATATAAGTAAAGCAGATGTTCAGCTTGTAAGAGATAAATCACTTTAGAAACGTGCATTTGTGGCACTTTATTCTTCAGCAAATAAAATACAGGCTTCCACTGTCTTTCTTGTTCTTCTGAGACTGTTGTAATTAGAACTTTGTGACACTTCTGTGGGACGCAGTGGTCCCAGATCTGGATGGCCCCTTGGTGGGGGCAAGAGACACTTGCCCGGCGTGAGGTGGGCAGGCCTGTGAGCTTCATCCCCTTTGGGAAGCTGGGGGACTGGTTTGCATGGAGATGCAAGTCCAATTCCAAAATGTTTAGAATTTCATTTAAAAGTTATGTGATAACTGGATTAGTTATTGAAGATTTCAGTTTTATTGCTCTAAACTGTAGCTCTTTTTAAAAACTCTGCCATCAGTCTTTCATTTCCTGTTTTTGCATGATCCATTATATACGAGTTTTCATTTTCTCCACCCAAATTCTTTGGAACACCTGGTCCTCTTTGCCTGTTTGATTGGGAGAAGTAAGTAAGCTTGATAATATGCTAAAAGGCAATTTCTGGCCTTGGACTCTGCGCATCCTGCGTCCAGCCCTTCACTCCCCTCTGTAAACGTGAGGCACTTGGGCCTGATGCCCATGGGTCATAGAGAATTTCAGCTCCTTTCACGGAAGGTCCCGAACATGTAATCGCCACACCTGAACACAAGACAAAGCTCAACAGATATCTAAAAGGCTTTTGTAGAGACGGGGGAATGGGTTCAATCTGGGTCGTCCTGGGAGATACAGTGAACACCAGACTGGAGAGAACATACTAGACAGATTTCAGGCCGTCTCACTAGAGGACCTCTTTATCACAGGAGCATCCACCACGGGATGAATTGTCTTGCTTGCTAATCGGCTTCCTACTCCTAGAAGCCTTCAAAAGGAAGTTGTACATTTGTTCTTCAGAATCATGTGGAAGAGATTCTCCTGTCTCTGCTTGGAGAAGGCAGCCCCATCTGTGGGTCTGTGGTTCTGTGCAGTAGATTCTCCTCCAGTTTCCCTCCTCTTCCTGACGCTCCTTTAGAAAGACTGCCTGGAATCCCTTTGCAACCAGTAACTGTTTTGATAAAGAACGTTTTGCTAAATATGAGTCTTTACCACCTAACTCCCTGGCCATAAATATAAATAGGAACCTTGAAATAACCCTTTCTCACCATGCAGTATCCATTGACCTTTGGAGTAAGACTGTGTAGTTTTTTTCAACTGAGGGGAAATGTAAGAAAAATGGAAAGTAACCCTTCATGGTTTTCAGTTACCAAGCAGTTACTGTACCTATGACTATCCAAGCAGGCATTCTGTTCTTCCATCAGAAAAATCTGAGGGAGAGAGTTTGAGATTCTGCAGAACTCGAAGTTAGATACTAGGAAGAACTTCCTGCCTGGATAAACGTAGATGCAGCCATCTTTAGGAAAGGGGGTCAGGCTTCAAGGACAGATCTAGGTCTGCCATTCTGAAGAAAGTGGAATAAACCAGGACTTCGTAATCTGTCTTTAGTGTCAGTTGAATTATCCCTGGATATTCTTTAAAAAACAAAAAAGTCGTGTATTCAGATAATTTGGAGAACTCCAGTTAAAGTTTCTTTACTGTAGAAAATTTTGAAGCTTTTTTTTATTCTCATGAGGGTTATATAGCGTTTCCCAAATGGGTATTTCAATATCTGATTCCTATCTAAATAGAAGGAAACTAGAATTTTTTTCTTTCAATTTGTGCTTTTCACATTCTTATGTGTGTGTTTCAAAGGCAGCTAAGATATCTTGTTTATTTCAACTAACCCAACTTTCATTAAAAAGTCTTTCATAAAATGTATTTTTTTAGTTAAGCCAACAGTCTAGTTGCTAGGCATTTAATAGAATAACTGTTTCATTTGCAATAAAATTCCAGTATATTGGATTACAGTTCCAGGCACAAACCACCCAAATATTCAGCCCTGCATCAGGAAAATTACCATTTTCCAACTCCTGCTTCTCTTTGCTGCTGGCCCACAGGCAGTGCAGGGCAATAACCCTAGGTTATCCGCGGCTGGGGCAGCACGGACCAGCTCACTGACTGGAGCCACCAGCTGACTCCTCCAAGCCTGGCATCTCATCTTTAACGGGGGTCAGTGTTCATCTGCCAGAGCTGCCGGGAGGGCTGAATGTGAGAGCCCATAGTGGTGCCTAACAGCGCCTGCAGACAGTTGGTGCTCCGGAAATCTTAGTCCCCATTTCTCTGCAATGTTGCTCTCTAAGCCCGGGATTCCAGACGCCTTCTCCATGACTTGGAGCTTATTCTAGTCTACAGGGGTGTAGACTTTCTTTTAAAAAACGTTTAGAGACACTTATTTGTATGAAAGAGATGCGATTAAGAATATAAGCAAATAAGCTGTGACCAGTGCCACCGTGAGCAGGACCACCTGGAGGACACTCGTGGGCATGGGACAAAGGAGCCCGGCCTATCTGGGTCACTCCTGGGAGGCCTCCCTGAGGAAGTGGCCCTCCAGCTGGACCCTGGCCATGTCCTTATGGCTGGAGCACGCGTGGCAAACAGGAGCACGGAGAAATCCAGTGTAGCCACAGAGAAGAGGGGCATCGCCCGCCGCTTTGCCTCAGGAAGGAGGGCAGGGGCTCCCTGGGCAGTGCGTGGGTTTGCTTGTGGAATTGTTGAGTTTCAGGTGGCTTGGGACATTTAACAAGAGTTTACAGTGAAGTAACTGGGAGGATGCGTGTGAACGGGGAAAATCTTAAAGAAGGAAATAAAACCGTGAGTGTGCGTGAAGTCACCTGTGAGAATTATTGCAAATATATGAACAGTGAAGAAGGTGTAAGAGGGAACTGGATGTGGTATAAAGGGTACAGAGAAAAGAGGCCACGGACAGGAGAAAAACCAGCAAAGCATCTCATCTGTGAAGGAAAGGCAGTGTTCCTAGGGCAGGGAGCCCCTCTATGTAGGGCGCCCTGGGTTCAGCCTCCCTGCAGTCTCGCTGTCCCTCCGGGTGGTCTTACTCATTCTTGCAGGTGAGATACCACCCACGTGGTGCTGAGGTGCTGGTCCATCATCTGTCCTGGACCTTTCATCTCAGCCTCTGAGGGTGCCCATGCCTCAGGGGGTGCCCATGCCCCAGGGGGTACCCATGCCACACGGGTTGCCCATGCCTCAGGGGGTGCCCATGCCTCAGGGGGTACCCATGCCCCAGGGGTTGCCCATGCCCCAGAGGGTGCCCATGCCCCAGGGGGTGCCCATGCCTCAGGGGGTACCCATGCCTCAGGGGGTGCCCATGCCTCAGTGGTTACCCATGCCCCAGGGGTGCCCATGCCCCAGAGGGTGCCCATGCCCCAGGGGGTACCCATGCCTCAGGGGGTGCCCATGCCTCAGGGAGTGCCCATGCCCCAGGGGTTGCCCATGCCCCAGAGGGTGCCCATGCCCCAGGGGGTACCCATGCCTCAGGGGGTGCCCATGCCCCAGGGGTTGCCCATGCCCCAGAGGGTGCCCATGCCCCAGGGGGTACCCATGCCTCAGGGGGTGCCCATGCCTCAGGGAGTACCCATGCCCCAGGGGTTGCCCATGCCCCAGAGGGTGCCCATGCCCCAGGGGGTACCCATGCCTCAGGGGGTGCCCATGCCTCAGTGGTTACCCATGCCCCAGGGGTGCCCATGCCCCAGGGGTTGCCCATGCCCCAGAGGGTGCCCATGCCCCAGGGGGTACCCATGCCTCAGGGGGTGCCCATGCCTCAGGGGGTGCCCATGCCCCAGGGGTTGCCCATGCCCCAGAGGGTGCCCATGCCCCAGGGGGTACCCATGCCTCAGGGGGTGCCCATGCCCCAGGGGTTGTCCATGCCCCAGAGGGTGCCCATGCCCCAGGGGGTACCCATGCCTCAGGGGGTACCCATGCCTCAGTGGTTACCCATGCCCCAGGGGTGCCCATGCCCCAGGGGTTGCCCATGCCCCAGAGGGTGCCCATGCCCCAGGGGGTACCCATGCCCCAGAAGGTGCCCATGCCCCAGGGGGTACCCATGCCTCAGGGGGTGCCCATGCCTCAGGAGTTACCCATGCCCCAAGGGGTGCCCATGCCTCAGAGGGATGCCATACAGAGAACACCCACACTGGAGAGGCCACCAGCATGACCAGTTAATCCTGGCCCCTTGGGGCCCTTCTGTCAAGCTCATGTGTTCTGGAGCACTCCGCCTGGGGACTCAGGGAGGAAGCATTTATCCCCCACTTCCATCCCCGTCGGCGGAGGGCAGCCCACGAGCAGCCGCGGCCCCACTGGGGCTGCTGTGTCTGAGCAGAGTGGCTCCGTGGCGGTGTCCAGGGCCAGCATTAGGCCCACCCAGTTGCACTGGCATGAGGCTGGTTGAAGCCTGCGTGTGACCGAGCCCCGAGGCAGCGGCTCCGGGGGACGTGGCGGCTCACGGCTCTCTGGGCAGTCGAGGGAACAGAGTGCCTTAGCGAGAGCAGATGGTGCGGGTGTGGCTGCGACAGGAAGGCCCTGTCCTGAGGGCGGCAGGGGTAGATGACAATCTTCACGGGTGGTTGTCTAGTGTTTATTGTGTATTTCCCTCTCTCATTTATTCAGACTAATTGTGATGGTGCATCATTTCACAGTTGTTTGACATTCCCTGGTTTTATTTGCCCATTTTTACATCCTCAGCTACTCAACGAGAAGGTCTTTTATCTCCTGACTCCACTCCCCTGGGGCCCGGAGCCCAAGACCGTCTCTGTATATATTTGGTGCTAAATAAATTCCTGTGTGGCATTTTCTTCTCTCTGAACTTTGTAGTGACTTGATGCACTCGAAGTACTTAAAATTCCATCAAATACACAAAAATATAAAATTATGAAACCAAAGTAAGACTTTGTGAAATACCGTAGTAATATTCCATGCTTATTCCGGAACTGCTGGGTCATGCTCACTGGCGAACCCTTTTTCCTACTAAACTCTTCCAGTATTACTGAAGCTATAACTTGGCTAACTAACATCCTTGAAAGCTCACCAGTCAGCTAATGTTGACTTTGTCAACCCTATGTTTGATTGATGGTCTCAAAAGTACCCCTTTAAAACATGGAGAAAATGATCAATCATATTTGAGAAAACATAAACCCAGTGCATCTTGCCAAGTTTCAGATAATGGTCCATAAATATTGTGTCCACAAGGTGGAAAATAATAAATAACACCATGTTTTTACTTATGTGGTACCAGTCTCATAGTTTGCAGAATATGTTTATTTACACCATCTCACCTCTTCTTAAGAAAAGACCATTGCCAGCCCCAAAATGCCAATGTTTCCTAAGTGAGTGTTGCTTTATGTATAGGACTTCATAACATTCCTCAGTGTACAGTTTATGAGATTTTCTTTTGAAATGAAACTAGACATTGGAGGAATAGTAATGGTTTATTTTTTAATTTGGAAAACTGTATTAGCTATAATAGGTATTCTAATGGGGAAATTGCCTTAAAACAAACTCTTATAATTAGAGCATCCATGTTCCTTTGCACTGAGCTATATTTGACAAATGTGAGAAGTTTCCAAAACTCTTTTGGGAGGAGAAAGAATTTAAAATGTGACATCTTAGATCATTTAAAAATATGAATATATTTTGTGACTTTCAAAGAGGAAAGAAAATTATATCTGGAGAATAGAAACAGAATACAGAGAGATGAAATATAGAACTATATATATGGAGAATAAAGAATAGAAATAGAAAATAGAGAATATTTTCTGAAATAACTGCTGAATATTTGTGAAGAATTTCTTTGCGGTGTTTAAAGGAGTTCATCAGGGTGACTGTTCTTAAAGCCAGTGGAACATTGTTCTGATCCAAATAAATAAATCTTGTCTAAAAGCTGGCTGAAATGAAACCTGGGTCAGCCACAGCCATGGAATTAGCAGGCCGGGTGTGTGCCTGTCGGCCCGTCTGTCGAGTTGTCTGCTGCTGTGTAACAAACGATCCCGGGACCTGGTGGCCTAAACCAGCAGCACGAACTCTCTGAGCTTCCGAGAGGCGGGTGCACTCCTCCGAGCAGCGGGTGGGCATAGCCGAGGGGTCAGCCAGTGGCTGCCCTGACGCCCCCTCTCTGGTGGGAAGTGCGGCTCAGGCCCAGCCGTCCCGCAGGGGAGGGGACTCCCCGGGCGAGGACACCAGGAGGGGCCGAGGGGCCAGGAGGGCGAGGCTCTGGCCCCGGGAGAGGGCACCTGTGCTGGCAGGACAGCCTTGCCCCCCCGCTCCCCTTGGGAGTGCTGGCTGCGGGCTCGGGCAGGCAGACACCCTCTGTGGTCCACCAGTGAGCCAGGGTCAGGACAACAACCAGACTGATGATAGCTGGCCTGTCCAGGTTACTACGAAATCTGATGAATCATGTAAGGAGATGCCTAAGCCAGACCTTGGGACATACATAGTGGATTCGCTATCTCTGTAATTTCTTTTTATTATTATATTTCAAGCTCAGTAGTATAAAGATGCTACATAGATCCACGGAAGCGCAGTATTACTATGATTCTCTTAGGAACGTTAGAAAACAGTGAGAAATCATTAGGACATTAAATGTGGATGTATTTCTCTTGGTTTCCTGGCACATACCTGGAAGAGCTTTTTAAAGTTTTGTGCAGAAACGGAAAAGTGTACAAAGAAATATTACCATGTTCCTGGCCTTCCCAGGATTATATATAAGCAGTTAATTGTGATACTACGTGCTAGTTGGGGAAGTTAATCTGGTAACTTGTTATTCTCGATGGCGGTTCCAGGAGGTTGTATTCAAATTCAGAGCCAGGTGTATTATTACCAAGTTTTATGTCTCTTAGTCATGGTCAGGGACCCCTGCCCAAGGTCCGAAGCACAGAAATCCTGGGTATTGATCTGTGACGCTAGAACAGCAATAGGCATTTCTCCTTCAATCAGAGGCAGAAAGAAAGTTTTCTTGAGCCTCTAGTACTTAAGACTTCTGACCAACTCACAGACCTTGTCCCACCTTCTCTTTTCTCAAAGGTGATATAAATGCTGGTGACGCAGCAGGAGGCTGAGTGGCCCTTGGCTTCCAGCACCTTCTTGCTCAGGTCAGAGTCAAGCCCAGCTGGTGCTCGATCCCACCCCCTCCCAGATTCGTGCTGCTCAAACCTAAGAAGTGGAGATTTGCTGCCAAGCTTTCCTCTGCAGAAATTTGAAGCAGTTCTCACATTTCATAAGTTTCTACTCTTTCCTGCCCTTGAGGTGGATTGATGTGACCTATTTTGCCATCTAAGGGACTATGAACCTTCTAAGTCAGGTAAAGCTTGAAAAACACCCAAAGGTGAACATGCAGTGAGGCACACCTCTGCTGGCTGCTGGGGTCTTTGATGCACCTGTCAGGGGGAGTCACCCATTTATCTATAGATACAAGAGTTAATTTGTAAACACAATTTGAGACTTTATAAACAGAAGGGATTAACTATAAATTATTGAACCCATACTCGTGGGCTGAATTACAACTCTTACAAATCAATTTGCTTAATTCTGAGCACAGGAGTTCCTATATTGCTCCTAATGTAGCTGTTATTAGGGTATAGTTCTGAGGTTTACCACCATCCCTTCTTTGTTAGCAGAACCGATGAAATCTTTGCCCAGGAGTAGCTAAGGGAGATGTGTTTCTTAATCATCGGGCAGCCAAACTATGGGCTGAGATTCTCTGATGGGCTGAGAACCTTCTCTGGGTGCCTCTCTGGGAACCAGTTGATTCAGGTGGTTCTTGCTGGACGACTCTCTTGCACACATCCATGTTGTAGGGCCGGAGTCAGCATTGCAGCGAGTCCCCTCCCCACCCGCAGATGTCCGCGGGCCAGGCTGCAGGGCAGAGGCATGTTCTCTGCAGGCTGTCCTGCAGCTGCAGTGGTGGTAGGGGTGAGAATGCCTCCGGGAAGTCTCGTGCCCCAGACCCACACCATTTCTCAGGAGTTCTTCATTCTGTAAGCAGAGCTGGGGTTTCCCTTCCAACCATCTTGCCTTTGGTGGAATTTCTGGGCAAGCTGGCCCACCCGGCTCCCTTAGCCTCCCATGGTTTATCTGTGGTTCTTTCTCTAGTCGACTGTTGGAACTTGTCGTTTGGTTTTGGAAATGTGTGTTTCCATGCAGCACATCATGAAGCACTGTGCACATGGTTCCCAGGGCTGTGGAAATCCAGCAATAGGTCAGGGTGCTCAGGAGTCCATGGAGAGGCTGAGTGGGGGGGGGTCAGGCAGCCGTGTGCATTCCCTACCCCTGTGACCTCACTTGCCTGCTGCCCCGCACCTGATCGGCATCTCCAGAGGAGGGTAAGTCCTCCCTCTTCCGGAAGTTTGGTCATTGTTGTGTTCTGATTATTTCTGAAATTATGGGTTCTTAGCATTTTGTGGTTGTTTTTTATTGTGTTGTTTTAACACAAAACAAGTTCAAAACTCATAGGGAATTTTGTTTATATGCCTTTCTGTTCAGGTTTTGGAGCCAAATTTAAAAGCACAAAACTGGGCATAGGAAAAATGGGGCCCAAACAGTGGCTCTTTTCTCAAAAAATGCGGACGGTGTAAAGGCAGTTCTGTGTGTGGGTTTGTGCGTATGTGTGTTGCTGGGGCGGTAAGGGAGAAGTAGAGGATTTAACTTACTTGGAGCACTGCATGGGTCACAGAGGTTCATGACTAGTACTTCTGAGTACGGTTTCTGTAGGGTGCTTGAAATAATCATTTGTGCTGTGTAGAAAGAGGCTTCTTTGGAGTACCCTTAGGCAGGAGAGGAGTCCTGACGGCCGTGCATGCAGACCTGGCCTTCGGTTTGAGGGGCTGTGGCCGCAGGTCTCCCCTCCGGCACCCCAAGCAGGGAGGCTTCCAGGGTAGCCTCCTGATTGGAGCCTAGCTTCTCCTCCTGCCCCTCACCAGCCTGTCCCCACCATGCATCCAGATCACCTTCCAGAGCAGCAGGTAAGGTCCCCGCAGTGTCCCCTGTGCATGCCCTTCATGCTGCTCCACACAGAGGCCTTAACCTCCAGTACTGGACCCCCACCCCACGCTCCACCTGCTGCACCCGGCCACAGAATCCTTCTCTCTGGGGCTCTGACATGCCACACCCCTGCCAGCCCAGGGCAGAATGTTCTGACTTCTGGGAAGGGGTGCTTCCAATGGTGGGGGAAGGACAGAGGAGGTAACAGAAGATGATGGGGGCTTGTCTGTCTGTGTGCATAGCGGTGGAAGGACGACTGAGTTTCTTTTGATGGATTCTTTTATTTTCCCCCCAAACTTGGGAGGTAAGGTGACTATGTGAGAGCCGTGCAGAGTAGTGGGGGAGGAGGGAGTGGTCTGAGGACAGAAAACCCCTGAGCTGGGGGTCTCAGATAGCAAGGAAGCAGGCCTCCCACTTCCCAGCCATGGGAGCAGCTGGCCTGGGGGGGGTCTAAGGGACCAGGCTGCTCCCCAGTTCCCAGCACTTGGGCCAGCGTTTGGTACCACATGGGGCTGGAAATGTGGGTGAGTCAATGGGGAGGCAGGGATGTTTTCAAAGGTGATTATCTCCAGGGACTGTGCTTACTCAGCCTGCCATGGAGGGGAGGCCATCTGTAGAAAACGGTAGAATCCTAGGTGGGTCAGACATCAGTCGTGGGGCAGCGTGAGCTCCGGTGGTGGGAGGAGAGAGGGTGGCTGTGAGGGGGTAAGGGAGTCCGGGCGGCCGAGGGCTGCTGTTCCAGCCTCCCATGCAGGGTGGGGACCCGGTGACAGTGGGGAATCTCACACTGCCAGCTTGCGAAGGGTCTCCAAGCAATGTACCCAGGGAAGTTTGTGTGATTAGTAACAGAGGAAATGAAGAAATGTAAATAAGGTGACAAGTGGGTTTGCCAGGGGCAGTGAGGTATTAGATAGAGAACACCTAATTGCTCTCACTGTGAATGGCCTCCATTGTAATGAAGGGGAAGAGGACTCAAATTCCTCCTGAAAGACGTGTGCTTCGGTTCCAGTTAAGCAGTCTGCTGCTGCGGGTGAGCTCCGTAGTGGCTGTTACAGGCAGGGGCCCAGAGCTGATTAATGTGGACCGAGTCGCAGGCCTCCCAATGACGAGGATTTAGAGATCAGGAATTACTACCTCCGTGGAGGTTAGAGCACCTTCACGTCACTAAAAACTCCCAAGAATTAGTGATTGTTGTATGTTAGGACTGATTCCATTTGGGATATGGGGCTCCAACTGCTGCCAGAGAAAACGATTCAACGCAGTGCTCGAGGAGGATGCCATCCAGAATACCGTCACCGATGTGGCACGCGTTTCCGTCCCATGGTGAGTCAGACAGCCCACCTCCAGAAACAGGTTAGGATGTGCTGTTGCTTTTCTACTAGACAACTAAAATTATTATTTTTATGATAACCGATAGACTTTCTGTAATGTAATTTTGATGTGTTTATTGCATTCTCACTTCTTTCTTGGTGTATAATTTGGTGTGTAAGTAGGCTGTGTAATTTGAAAAAAAAACCTTGATGTGCTCTGTGCATGATACAAGTGCCTTAGAATTTTGTATTTTACTTAACACACTTTATTTTCTGAGAGTCTTTTTCCACCTCACTGGGTTGTTTTATTGCTGAGTGTTCTTGTGGAAAAAATCCTGAAATAAGAGAGGAGGTTTCTAGTGCTGCTGGGTCCTTGACGTGGACATGCACATCGAGCTGGACCGTTTACACGTGCATCTGCTCGGATGGGGCTTCTGGCTGAGTCAATATGCACAGTTTTTTAATCTGTAGAAGTGAATAAGCAGAAGTGATTCCTCAGTTGGGTGCCCCAAAGTCTTAACTCACTCCAGCATCAGATCTAAAGTCCAAGGTTTCACCCCAGTGTCGGCAAAATCAGGGGTGGGCAAGACCAGGCATGATTCATCCTGGGACAGAACCCCTCTCCAGCTGGGAGCCAGGGAGACCAGATAATTTATGTACTTGCAAAACACAGTGGTGGGGTGGCAAGGACGGACATCCCCACTCCACAGGGAGGGCTCAGGAAGAAGATGCGGCGGCCCCAGCCTCGCACAAAGCTAGCTCCTGGATCTCAGTCTCAAGAATCATCCTCTCTGGCTCGATGCTTCCCCTTCCATGCCCACCGTCACCCTCAGGGCTCTCTGCCAGGGTGGCCCTGCCCCTGAGACCTGGTGGGGGGCATCCTGGTCACTGAAACTGGGGAGTCGGCCTGAGACCTGGGGATCTCTGGAGTACCCTCAGGGTCATTCTTCCCTTTCTTGAGGATGAAGCGTGTTTACAGCCAAGCAGCTTTTATCCCACAGAATCTACAGTCTGGTATGTGCTCTTTCACTATGTCCTGGCTTTTCCGTCCCTTAGTCCCAGGTGGCAGTGTTTCTGCTGGGCTAACCCCATTTCCGTCCTTCCTCCTGATGAGCTGGCTGATTCCATCCGGGGTTCATGCCCATGCTAACCTCCTTTTCAGACGGTTGTTCAGGACACCTTTGGGGTCCATGTCGGAGCAGGCTTCCTCATTTGTACAAGATGGATGGGCTGAGGATTTCCCAAACCTCAATTCTGGTTCCTTTCCTCTTACCCATCCCGTCTTCCCTCCATCTCTCTCCTCCCGAATTTCACCATCAGTCAGGAGGCCGCGGGCCACACCTTCAGCATTCTGCTTAGAGATCTCCTCTGCCACACGTCCAATTTTGTGGCTCATGAGTTCTGTCTTCCAGAAAAGATCAGAAAATCCCCTGCCACTTTGTAACAGAGTCACGTTCCTCCTGGTTTTGGACAGCACGGTCCCCGTTCCCACCAGAGGCTCATCAGGTTGGCCATCTGGCCGGTGTTTCTGCCCAGGATCCCGTCCCTGCCTTCCCTGCTGCGCTTCAGCCTCTGGCCGTCACCACTTAATGCCGGTCCCACGTTGCAGGCATTTGTCACAGAGCCCAGCTCATGGCACCAGATCTGCATGGGCCGGGCCGCCGGGACAGACCACCACAGGCTGTGTGGCGTGGACCACAGAGATGGCTTCCTCAGGCTTTTGGAGGTGGGATGCCCAGGCCCAGGGCCCCGCAGGTGGGACTGCCGATGAGGGCCCTCCTCCGGCTTGGTGACAGCCGCCAGCCGGCTCACGCCCATCCTTGGAGCCCGTGTGCGGGCAGTGCGCTCTCTGCCTGATGCATCTCATAGGAACAGTGATCCATCAGGTCGGGCGCACCCTTTCCACCCCGGTCACCTTACTTCCTCATAGGCGCAGCTCCAGCTGTGCTTACACTGGGGTCAGGCTTCAGTGTATGGGTCTGGGGGGCACACAGGCGTCCAGCCCATGACACCACCCTTCCCCAGCCTTGCCTGGCTTGCCCATTAGGGGGCCTTGACACGCCCCACACCCACTCCTCCTGCAACTCTCCTGGCCTGCATCCCCAGGGGCCCCTTTGCCTCCTTCTTCCTGGTCCAGTGCACAGGCTCACTTGGTTTTCCAACAAGGCCTGGCCTAGGTCATTTTTCCTCTCAGGCAGTGCACTGTCCCTGACCAGCCTTCTCACCCCAGTGTCTGCACAGTCCATTGCCACCCCCTGAAATGTGATCCACTGGCTGGCTTAAGTGGCACCAGGAAGCCTGTTAGAAATACTGCACCCCAGGCCTCCGCCCTCACCTTAATGAATCAAAGCCAACAGTAAGGAGGTCTGGGTGTGACTCGTACACACGGGACTGTGAGGCGGCCTCTTCTGGGCAGTGACTCCCAGTCCCGCCTCTGGTCGGATCTGTCACCCCGTCTCCAGATCACGTGGTCGGCTCTGCTGCTTCCTGGAAGCCCAGACGGACCTCAGACACAGCTGCACAACCTGAACTCCAGCCGCGTCCCCACAGGGTCTCCTTTGCTGCGTTCTGCACGTTTGGGCATTAGGAAAACGCCATCCTCCCCGATTTCCCGGACCCTGGGCCTTGTGTCTCCCCTGTTCTCACCAGGCATCATCACCGCACCTCTTGAACTGAGTATATCTCCTTCTCTCCTCCCCCATGGCCGCTGCCAAGGTCTGCCCACCCACCTTCCCCACTCACGGCCTCTGCCCCAGACCCCCTCCCACCACACACACTTCACCCTGTTCTCCAGCTCGCCATCAGGGTGTCCAGTCAGAATACCCTGCTCTACTGTGTACAACTCTTCGGACCCCTCTCCTCCTCCTGCCAGCACCCCTTACAGCCTGCTTTGGGAAGACGTCCTGGCTTGCTTTGCCATGTCTCCATCCATGGCATGCAGACCTCTCTCTTGCCTTTGGGCCTTTGCTGTCCTGGTTCTCTGCTGAGGACACACACCTCCTCCATCACCTAAACATTATTCTACACCCTTGCAGTCTCTCCAGTTGGAAGCCTGCCTCACTCCCATGTATGCACCCCCAGGTCCGCAGCACTTAACAATTGTCCAATTGTGGGCTGATCTGTTTCCAGATCAGACCTTGTGTGCCACCTGGCACCCCAGCCACCCTGTATAGATCCTCCATTAATACACATTCAGTCCACAGAGGGCACCCCTCCACCTCTGCGTGGCTGCCCGTTGCACTCCAGGCCTTCCTGGGCTGTGAGTACCGTGGATGGAATGCCCACAGCGCTCTGGAAGCCAGTCCTGGCAGTGATCAGTTTCAGTTTGCAAGATTTAGATTTCTTAAATCAAATGCACTTCTATTAAACCGTGTATGTAAGAGATGTGTTCTGCTGAAACATCTTTTAAAGCCTATCATACTGAGGAGATTAAAATGTCACAAGTATCAAGACTGCTTTGCAGCTGATCCTATAATTACTCAGCCCCAAATGCAGGCAGAAATGCTGCCTTTGGTGAGCTGCAGTTCAGACATTCATCAGCCGCCTTCACTGTCTTCCTTGATTCCAGTGGAGAAGATGTGATGTATAACATGATGCAAATTTTAATTTCTCTTTCTTTTTTTGTCATAAATGTTTGGCATGCAGTTCCGTGAGTTGTAAGCCATGAGTTTACGGCATGCATACATTTGTGTAACAAGCATCCCTAATCAGGACCCTGAGCTCTTCTGGCCCCAAGAGCCCTCGTGCTGCCCCTCTGAGCTCGAGCCCTGCCCCCACCCCCAGCCCCTGGTAACCACCAATCAGCTTTCTTCCCTGTAGTTTGGACTTTCTAGAGTGTCATCTGGATGACAGTGAAAGCGTGTAAGATTTTCAGAATAGCTTTGAAGAGGAGAGGATAGTTTATGTCCAAATATGGAGAAAACTTCAGGCTTCTTTGGAATAGTATCACCTTAACTGTGCAAGCATTCGTTTCTGCCATAAGAATTTATTGCTGTTCTGTTGGCATGTATGACACCAGGTTCCACTATGGGAGATGTGGTTGTCAAGTCTTTGACTTCAATGTCAGATGTCCAGTGGGGGTCTCTGGTGGAGCCCCTGTGCACCATGGCAGAGTCTCTGCCTGCAGAATGTCTGGGATGGAGAAGCGGACCCCCAAGGGCACAAGAGAGAAGGCTGAGTGCAGGGCAGGGTCACGGCAGGATGCCCACAGGGCTAATTCAGAGGGGTCTGTGGGGTTGAGGGTCCTCAGGAGGCTGGGGGCAGGTACCAGGATGTGTGGCTGTGATTTCAGTTGTGGAGTGAGAGAGAGAGGAGAGGCAGAGAAGGCATCCCAGCCGCACAGGGAGGAGGGAGATTTATCCGCCTGTCGGCCACCTGGGGTGGCCAGGTGTGAGCCGGAGACCGAGGGGCTGAGGTTTCAGGAAGGCAGGTGAGGCCGGCTGATGTGTTTGGGGTTGGCCCTTCATGCTGACCTCTTAGAGAGCTTAGTGGTCCCTGAGAGGAAGGATGGCAGAAGCAGGAGGGTAGCTGTGCTGGTGAATCCCACCAGGCAGGTGAGCTCTTTTCAGCAAGGCCGGCCCCAGCTCACACCGTGTTTCCTTCCCCCCACTGGGCGTACACTTTCCCCAACGCACACACAGTCACCGGTGGCCACGTGTCCTGGCCATGGCCCAAGACGTAAGGGAGACATTTGCCGGACGGCCTCTAGAATGCATGGCTCTTTTGAATCAGAGATGGAGTTGGCGCTCCTACCCCGCTGCCCCACCTCCAGCGAAGCTGTGATGTCAGGCCTGTGGGACCGGATGGGGACCAAAAGCCACGGGCAGATGTCAGAGCAGAGCCCAGGCCTGGATGCACTGTCCATCTGGTGCTGTCAACCCCTGTCCTCGGCACTTGTGCTAGAGAAATTAGCCCCTGTTTGTCTCCACTGAAGCCCGCAGCGTTTTCTGTTTCTTGGGGTCAGATGCATCCCGGGTGAGTGTTTGTGCCGGTTCCTCCATCTGGGTCTCCTTGACCTGGTCCAGCCGGTGGTCTCTTCCCCAGACCTGTGCGCATCGGGAACTCATAAGCGTCTTGGTGCGCCTTTGTCCGTCCCCGGGCTGGGAGCCCGCAAGGGCGTGACTCCCCGTCTCTCTGCACCTGGTGGGTAAACGTATCAGCAAATACTGGTTGAGTAAATGAAAGGACAAATGAATGCTGTGGGGTCAGAAAGGGAAAGTGGGAAATGGTCCTGGGAATCCATGCTGATCCGTGGCCTTTCCTTCACACGGAGGCAGGATGGTTGAGGACTTGGCTGACAGCTGCGGTGGTGGTTCCTGCTGAACTTTACCAAGGGGCCACCATGAAGCCCTGACGGTCAGTGAGCGCACACCACATGCTGACATCGGTTCTGCCGCCTCCAGATGACCCTTTCCGTAGATCACAGGCCGTCAGCTTACTCGGTCTTGTCTGGCCAGGGGTCACGTGGCTGCCTTGTTTTTGAATCAAACCAAATTGAATGATCGGCCATGTCTCTTTCACTCCCTCTCCACTGCCGTTGGTGCTCTAACAAGAGCCAGTGTCACAGCCCCCTAAGCCTCCCCGTGTGCCCTGCAGACCTCTGGGTTCTGTTGCCTGACGTGGCTCCAGTCATGATGCCCTTCGTTCAGAGGGCCCCCCCCCCCAGTGCCCACAGAGCCACTGCGATGGTGACGCTCCTCCGTGGAGAGCCCCTGCATAGCCAAAACGGAATGACACCATGCAGCAGACCTTGTCGAGATGGCCTAGCCGGGCCCCACTTCACAGATGAGGAAAGCGGTGCCTGGGACTTGGTGTTCACTCCCCCGAAGGCCTGTGGCTCATGGTGGTCAGGTCAAGACCCAGTCTTCTTGCCCCAGAGCTGTTTCTCCCCCCCACCCCCCTGGGCAGCTTTGTGTGGATGTGTCTCAGTAGCCCAGTAGCCGCAGAGACGGCAGGTTTGCCTGCCTGCACGTGAGCAGGCTGACCTGTCCCAGGTCCGCCCAAGGAACCCGACGAGACTTGGAGCAGAGGCCAAGCAGGCGGGATCGGGCAGCGCGAGCTCACAGCTGCCGTGCAGGGGGCACAGGGCTTCGTCACCATCAGATCGCAGGCCTGGGAACCATGGGGCAGAGCCCGTCAGCTTCCTTAAATGCTGGTGGAGGAGGGACATGCTCTCATCAACTCGGCAAATGCCGCTCCTCACCAGGCCCCCTCAGCTCTGGGGGTCCCACGGAGGAGGGAACAGTTGTACCCTGGTTAAACTGGCTGCTGTGAAAGATGCTGGCGAGAGGTGTTCCTGTGGATACCGCCGTTCCGAGTCATTGAGGGGCCCGGCTCTCCGAGATGCCGTCATGGCTCCTCTGTGGGGCGTGCGCTGTCTGTCTTCTTAGAATAAAATAGGCCCTTGAGGCCGTCAGGACCTCAGATTAGTTTTTCTCACTGTTTCAGGGAGAAGTCACCCTTATCTGGCTTCTCATTACTGGGACTTTCCTTTATTAGCTTATGATGTATCCTGGGATGCCCTCCAACAAGTTATTCTTAACCGTCTACCTCAATCTCAGGCAGCTTTACTAACATTCAGCTAAATAGAAGAGCTAGCTTTTCTTTTGAAATCAAATATCTGTGAGCCTCACCAAATGAATGGTGTATGTATGCCTAAAAATGGTTTTACAGATTAAATCAAATTTTAATTAGAATTTTTAAATAATTGTATAGACTTTATCTTTGTGTCCACAGCTAATAATCACCCCTGTTTCTTATCAGGTAGACTCTGACACACACTCAGTTACCTGGTAACTCAGTGGACAGACATTTTCTCCATTAATGAGCCTAAGGATTGTAAACCTGTGATGGATTAGGCCTGCACTCCCAAAGCTGTTTATCAGTGGAAAACAGAATCGGGATGCAGAAAGCTGTGCACATGAATCCATCCTGCCAAATCTGTCCTCTTCGCTGACCCCTGTGTGTGGGAGTTCCTAGGCTTACTGGTCATTTTTGTTTGTTTTCATTGTGGGGCTGGGCGGGACGCAGCCATCACCAGGTGCTGCTGTTTGGAACATCACCCAACAATCTTGATTAGTCCCGGAATTTCTCCCTCATGAGTGATCCCTAACTGATGGGTGTTCCTAGGTCCCCCTAACTGCCCGTTTCTTTCCTTCCTCAACACGAGTGTACACTTCGGGGCAGCCGATTTGATCACCTTCTATGGGTAACAGAATTGCAGAACTCTGGGACTGACAGGGTTTGGCCGGGACCTCAGTCACTGCCCAGCACAGCTCCTCCAAGGGAGAATCTCCTGCCTCATCACGTGCTTTCCCTGTGGACCACCCTCTCCCGGGCCGGGGCAGTTCTGGTGTTTGCAGGGTTCTTCTACAGACTGATGTAAGTCTGCTTTTTAGAACTTACCCTCTGCTGACTCTGGTTCCACCTTTGACACGTCAGTGGCCAATGGGACCTCCCCCAGTGGCGGAAATGCTCCGTGTCCACACTGCCCAAGAAGGTGGCCATGTCCACGTCCCCAAGGAGCACCTGAAATGTGGCAAGTGGGACTGAGCAGCTCAACTAGTGGTTTTATTCAATTGCCACTAAAGAGCCACATACAGGTAGTGGGTGCTATTCAACCAGTTTCACAGCAACACTGAATACAGTGTCTTCTCCATCATTAATGACCGTCAAATATTTGAAGACAGCTCTCATGTAACCTTAGTCTTTCCTTTGCTGAGATGAACAAGTGTCTTAGAATAAGTGTCACTGGGTTGTCCTTGATACACCTTGTTAATATCTGAATTAATGATTGAGCTACTTGAGTAAATTAATAAACAAAAAATTAAGTTTTCATTCTTCATGTACATCTCATGCTGCCTAATCATCTTGTTTTCTTACATAAACTGAGGTTTGGGGTTCATCCATGGAGTGGGGGGTGCAGAGGAGATGGGACAGAGGAGGGCCATGTTTCCCTCACTTGCCCTCCCCTCCCCAGCTGGGAAACTCACAGGCATTTTCGCTCTCAGTGGTCATCAGTCTGTAAAGTAAGATGTGCAGAGTAATGCAGATGGCCCTGCAGTGGGAGCCGGGACTGTCGCTTCTCTGCAGAGTGGCCCATACTGTCCACTGCAGTCCCCCTTACAAGGAGGCCCACGGGTAAACCTAACCAAGGAAGTGAAAGACCTATACTCTGAAAACTAAAAGACACTCATGAGAGAAATTAAAGAAGATACCAATAAATGGAAACACATCCCGTGCTCATGGATAGGAAGAATTAATATTGTCAAAATGGCCATCTTACCTAAAGCAATCTATAGATTCAATGCAATTGCTATCAAAATACCAACAACATTTTTCAGAGAACTAGAGAAAATCATTCTAAAATTCATATGGAACCACAAAAGACCCCGAATAGCCAAAGCAATCCTGAGAAGGAAGAATAAAGCTGGAGGGATTGTGCTCCCCAACATCAAGCTTTACTACAAAGCCACAGTACTCAAGACAATTTGGTACTGGCACAAGAACAGACCCAGAGACCAATGGAACAGACTAGAGAGCCCTGATATAAACCCAACCATATATGGTCAATTAATATACAATAAAGGAGCCATGGATACACAATGGGGAAATGACAGCCTCTTCAACAGCTGGTGTTGGCAAAACTGGCCAGCTACATGCAAGAGAATGAAACTGGATTAATGTTTAACCCCATACACAAAAGTAAACTCAAAATGGATCAAGGACCTGAATGTAAGTCATGAAACCATAAAACTCTTAGAAGACAACATAGGCAAAAATCTCCTGAATATAAGCATGAGCGACTTCTTCCTGAAGGCATCTCCTCGAGCAAGGGAAACAAAAGCAAAAATGAACTCATGGGACTACATCAAACTAAAAAGTTTCTGTACGGCAAAGGACACCATCAACAGAACAGAAAGGCATCCTACAGTATGGGATAACATATTTGTAAATGACATATCCAACAAGGGATTAACATCCAAAATATATAAGGAACTTACATGCCTCTACACCCAAAAAGCAAATAACCCAATTAAAAATGGGCAGAGGATATGAAGAGACAGTTCTCCGAAGAAGAAATTCAGATGGCCAACAGGCACATGAAAAGATGCTCCACATCACTAATCATCAGGGAAATGCAAATTAAAACCACAATGAGATAGCACCTCACACCAGTTAGGATGGCCACCATCCAAAAGACTAAGAACAACAAATGCTGACGAGGATGTGGAGAAAGGGGAACCCTCCTACACTGCCAGTGGGAATGTAAACTAGTTCAACCATCGTGGAGAGCAATATGGAGGTTCCTCAAAAAAATAAAAGTACAAATACCATTTGACCCAGGAATCCCACTCCTAGGAATTTACCCAAAGATTACAACTTCTCAGATTCAAAAAGACAGATGCACCCCTATGTTTATTGCAGCACTATCTACAATAGCCAAGATATGGAAGCACCCTAAGTGTCCATCAGTAGATGAATGGATAAAGAAGAGGTGGTACATATACACAGTGGAATACTATTCAGCCATAAGAAGGAAACAAATCCTGCCATTCGCAACTACATGGATGGAGCTGGAGGATATTTTGCGCAGTGAAATAAGCCAGGTGGAGAAGGACAAGTGCCAAATGATTTCCCTCATTTGTGGAATATAACAACGAAGCAAAACTGAAGGAACAAAATAGTAGCAGACTCACAGACTCCAAGAAGGAACTAGTGGTTACCAAAGGGGAGGGCAGGTGGGGAGGGTGGAAGAAGGGGATTGTGGGGTATTTTGTTCAGTACACATGGTGTGGGGGGTCATGGGGAAAAGAATGTAGCACAGAGAAGGCAAACAGTGAATCTGTGTCATCTTACTACAGTGATGGACAGTGACTGAATGAGTGGGGCCTTGATAATATGGGTAAATGTAGTAACCACATTGTTTTTTCATGTGAAACCTTCATATGAGTGTATATCAATAATACCTTAATAAAAAAAATTTGACAAAAAGGAGGCACACGGGGGCAGAGATGTTAGCAAAGTCGGCATGAAGCAAAGCTGTCCTGCCCCAAAGAGGTTCCAAGAGCCATGAGCCTGGGAATAGAACTCTAAGTCCAATTCTGTTTTTATTGATCAGCAGTCATATCCTTATTTTCCAAGGCTTATTTCTTGGTGCAAGCTTGGATGTCATTTCCTAATGTGTCATTCACGAATGTATGGGTATCACAGCATTCTAATTTATTGTAAACAAAGAGTACACTCCGTGATATGCCTTCATTTGAAATGGAAGAGCCTAGCTTGGCAAATATACCTGTATTCACTAATGAGGCAGATGCTATTTTTTACTCAAAAAAAAAAATCCATCTGTAGAGAAGTGTTTATTGAGCACCTGTGATGTCCCAGGCTGTCATGACAGCCCCCCCAGGAGGAAGATCACCATAATCAGCGTCACCCTCTGGACCACAGCGGTGGGACCGTGAGCCACGTGGAGCATGCTGGCCCTTCCATGAGGCCCTTGGCACTTGCCGGCCTGGAGGCTGTAGGCCAGAGCAGAGCCCGGGGGAGGGAGAGGAGAGGCCGTGACCTTCCAGGTGGGAAGGGCAGCTCATCTTCCCTCTGATGTGGAGTGGCCCCCACACATACCTGGGGGGAGTTTCTAAATAACAGCGAGGTTTCGGGGCAGGAAAGGAGCTGTTGTGGAGATCAGGATGGAGACCAGGAGCTGAATCACAGGTACAGACGCAACAGTGGCGACTGGCCAGTGATGGCATTTATGGCGGTGAGATGATGAAGATGCTGGTGAAGAGGAAAACAGTGTCACAGGGTGAGGGGGCAACCCTGCCAACGATGGTGGAGCCAGCCTCAGAGGCCACAGCACAGGCGATAATGGCAACATAGGGGAAGACTTCTGTCATTTCTCGGTGGTCTATCTCTAGGAAGAGATCCTGAAATAGCAGAGTCTAGAAGCAGACGGGGAACAAGGGCTCAGCCCCAGGTGTGTAAGTCACGTGGTCGCCCTGCTGCACGCTTGGAGCAAAACTGCCAAGATGGAGGGCTTCACTGTTTCAGCAGCATCTCCGCGGCAGGTGTGTGAGCAGTGTGGGCCGGTGCAGGAGGCCACGGCTGCCAGACCCACCGCAGCTGCAGGCCCGGGCTGGGGCAAAGAGCCATCCTTCAGTGATCAGATTCCAAAAGATGGGAACCTGCAGGTGGAATTCTGGGGCCAGGAATGTTAACCAGCCTTCTGCGTCCCATGTTACACTCTAGGAGAGCCTGAGAAGGTGGGTGCCCAGCTCCCACATCTGTGCTCTTTGTTGGCACAGGAAGGTCAGGTAAGATTAAAGATGGTGGTGTCTACCTGGGATGCTGGCTGAGATGGACAGAGGTTGGGCCCCATTCCGCAGGAGGTGCCTGGCCCTGGAGTCCCACCTGCAGACTGACTCACGGACCTGGGAACAGGATCTGGTATTACTGCTTCACCTTGTGGCTCCGAGGGGTCTCAGTTCACAGGAAGACACCGCAGTTGGCACTCCACCCCAGGCCACAGTGGCAGGAGCCGGGACCCAGGAAAGGGGTGTGTCTCAGTCTGTTTAGAACAAGTCTGCTTGTTATGACTTGCAGGGCAGGAGACTGGAAGAAGCAGAAAGATTGTTCAATACTTGTTCCCAAAAATAACACTGTGGAAAACTGAAACGGCCCATTTGCTTTATTTCTCATGCTCATCAGAAACTAATTTACTCAGCGAACTTCACAAAGTCCAGCACAGGTCCTGGAGCTCTGAGGGCCGGGGATACCGCCGTCCACAGGACACACGGAGCCCCCCTGCTGGGGGTCTGACACTCTCCTGGGAGGAGATAGTCCATAAATGAATACGTGTATAATATGTCAGGGGATAAGAGCACAAAAGGAAAAGGAAGATAAGAGGGTGCAAAAGTGGGGTCCTCCAGGGAGAGCTAAAATGCCTGTGAGTTTCCCAGCTGGGGAGGGAAAGGCGAGTGAGGGAAACATGGCCCTCCTCTGTCCCATCTCCTCTGCACCCACCCCCCCCCATGGACGAACCCCAAACCTCAGTTTATGTAAGAAAACAAGATGATTAGACAGCATGAGATGTACATGAAGAATGAAAACTTAATTTTTTTGTTCACCAATTTACTCAATTAGCTCAATCATTAATTCAGATATTAACAAGGTGAATCAAGGACCACCCAGCAACACTTGTTCTAAGACACTTGTTCAGCTCTGCAAAGAAAAAGCTAAGGATTCATGAGCTGTCCTCGAATATTTGAAGGTCATTAATGATGGAGAAGACACTGTATTCAGTGTTGCTCTGTAACTGGACTAATAGCAGCCACTAGCTGTATGTGGCTCTTCAGGGACAATTGAATAAAACCACAAGTTGAGTTGCCGGAGAGACCAGAGGAAAGTGGAGTGGGGCCTGGGGGAGCTGAGGAAAGGCCTTTGAGACAGAGGGGGACCAGTGCTGGCCCGATGCCCTCAGCTCTGCCCCTTGGGGCACAGGGAGGCCAGCGTAGCCGCAGGGCACATGTTTCAGACAGAGCTGATACTGAATGAGATTTGAATTCTTCACCTTTAAGTAAAACACACAGTGGTGCACACCACTGCCTTCTCCCAGCCGAGCTTTACCCCACAAACCACCCTAAACATAGCTTCATAAAGTGAGCAAAAGAGGAGGGGACGTCCTTCACACTCCCGGGACTCGGTGATGTGATACTAGTTTCCCAGTCAATGCCGCCCTTTTCAGGCTGAGCAAAGGTGCTGAAATAAGAGAGGGCACATGTCTCATCTGCAGACACCATTCAGGCTTCCATTGAAAGCAGCTCTGAGAGAAGCAGGGCCTGGGAATAAGCTGCCAGGGGAGGAGCAGCTGATGCCTTGAGCATCTCCAGGCGCCTTCGTGACCTGGAATATCACTGTCAGCGGGGTGGGATGCACGGCGAGGGCACCTGGCGGTGTGACAGATACTCCAGATTCATCACCATTCCTGTGCCGACAGCCGTCTGTACATCAGATACACGTGTAGTTGACCGCACTCTGGGAGGGGCTGGTATTAACAGTCCAGCTAGATTTACTGGGCAGGAAGAAAGCACAACAGCACAAATCTTGACTGAATAATGATACATTTTGCATCATTAACAATTCTGGGCACATGAAAGCTACCTTCCCAGGATCACAGGGCATATTTTCTTTTCCATTACTCTTTGAAAAACAAATGGGATTTTACTTTAGAAGTTAGATTGGGCTCATTCACTGTGCTTTGCGAATTATGAGTTGTTCTCACTTAGATGTTAGACCAGTGATCGTCACCCCAGCAAGCTGTTTGAGCAGAATCTTAGGCGTGCACAGAAAAAGAAAGGCATGCATCCTCTCTCAGCTCCTGGTTGCTACTGATGCGTCTAAACAAAACAGTGGGCCAGTGCCCAGAGGAATGGGCTTTTGCCTCTGGGCTCCAGGCTTCACGCCAGCTCTGGAGGAGAGGACACTGCTGGCTGCGGTGAAGGGCTCAGCCAGCCAGACCCTGAGCACCTTCAGCGTGTGCAGCTCTGTTCTGGGAACCGGCATCGGGGTGAGGCTCAAACAGGAAATGCAAAACCTCCTGCAATTGCGTCGTGGACCCAAGTCCCCCACCCAGATGGTTCCTGCTCGTGAGTTAGGCAGTTTGTTCACAGCAACATATACTGGAGCAGTCCGTGGGTAATAACATCCTGATTCTATGCAGTTTAGAACAGCCACCGTGTGGGCAGAAAAACTGGGGAGCTATCAACAAGAAAACATGCCCTTTGCTCAGGTACCTGGGGAAACTGCAGAGGTGATGAAGTATCACCGAAACTTCCAAGGCAGTGGCTTCTGATGGACTCAGATTCTTTCTTCAAGCAAAGGATTACTGCAGGAGCACTTCACACCACGGGCTCCCCAGACTAGGAGGTCCTTACTGGTGGGGGCCTCCCGTATCCGGAGGATCATGGCGGGAATTTCAGGCCGTGACAGCGTTCCAGCAGAGCTCGGCCGTCCTGTGATGAGCCCAGGACAGATGCTGCTTCCAGAACACATGGCAGATCACTGTGTGTGTGTGTCTGTCTGTCTGTCCGTCCGTTCTTCCATCCGTTCGTAACTCCTGCTAGACTCAGGCTCCGTGAAGGCAGGCAGTGTGCCTCACTCGTTATTGTATGCTCAGAGTTGGCCCCACTGTGTCAGCTAAGGAAAAAATGAATGAATGAGTGAGTGAATGAATAAATGACTAGAAGTTGTTGGGCAATAATTAGGTGGCAATGGTTGTCCTCACCCCAAGCCATCTATGGCCAGGAGCTGTGTGTGACCCTGGACTCCCAGTGTTTGCTGCCTCCAAATTGTTGACATATACTCATACCCTCTCTAGTATTTTTATTTGACTTCCTTGATTTACATATCTGATGCCCAGTGTCAAGGGGACAGGAGTCACTGCCCTTTCCGTCCCTCCACCCATGCCCCTAGCCCCTGCCACAGTGCTGCACACACAGGAAACGACCCGGGTAAGTTTCGGACAGGTGAGATAGGGTGCAGCGGCTGGGGGGATTTAAATGGGATTCTGCGGCTTATCTGGGCCGGGTCAAGGCTCCGCCCAGACACCAAGTCTCTCCCCAGCCTCTGGACAGGCAGTGTGAGTCAGAGGCCCAGCCCCAGCCCCAAGCCCAGAGCCAGGTGGAGGCCAGGCCGTGCTTATGAGGCCACACGTAGCATTTGTATATGATGGATTTTGTGCTTTTTTAACCCCAATTGTATAATTGATTTCTCCTGGTGTGGAGGTCTGAGTCTTGTTTGCCGTGGAGAGTTTAAACACAGCCATTTAGCTTGGATGTTACTGGAACCCAAGTATGCGGGCATTCGTGATCTCACTGCTCATCTTCTCCCTCCCCTCATCCACTCCACTCAGGGTCCTCACGTTTCTGCCACCAGGGTATCTCCCCGCCCGGCTCTTGTCTGTAAGCTGCCCCTTCTCCAGCAGTCTACCTTACCCTTCCTCCCCTCTGCTTCCTCCTGGCATTCCCAGGCCCACCGTGCTCCAGGGGAGGTGTCGGGGCTCAGAGCCACCTGCCCCGCTGCCCCGTTGCCCTCTGGTCTCATATTGAGCAAGTTACTGGACCTCTCTGGGCTTCATCACCTGCAAAGGGAGGGAATTAGATCATTTACTGCCAGCACCCACCCATTCTAGGATTACCAACTATATAGTTTTCATAAATGTAAATTGTAAGGGTTGTGGTGCCAGCTAAAGATACTCATTTTCCATTGTTAGAGTGAGTTCAAAACATCTCTGGTAGTGACATTTCCATAATACTGCCCAGGAGATGGAGACACCACCTCCCGCTTGCTGAGGAAACAACACTTTTCTTCCCTCCATTCCTTCGGTGCAGGGGAAGGGAAGGCAGGGAGGGCCTTTATCTGCAACGGGGGCTGTGCTGAGCTTCTCGTTACCACATCCCACCTCATACGTTCTGACATCCAAGTGGAGGTTGCACTTACGAGCATTTTTCTTTGTATGTAAAAACTCTTATCTCGCAGAACGGGGCAGGACTTATTTTTCCCAGAATCAGGTATTCATTTTAGTCATGAAAAGGGCATTTGGCCCAAATTACAAAAACCACCGGAGTGAAACCATTCCATTTTTTCTCCAAGCTCTTAGTGGAAACTGCCCTGAGTGCCTCCTTCTTGCTGAGCCCAAGCTAGGTGCCCGCGGCGAGAGAGGGGAGAGGCGCTGGCTCCTGCAGCCCAGAGCCCACTGTCCCCCGACAGCCCAGGGCCTCCTCAGCGCCTGGCTGCCCTGCGGCCCTTCACTGTAACCAACCCGGGCCCAGCTCAGAGAATACCTTACGGGAAGTCCACAGTGTCCGCACAGCCACTGCAGATAAAGGCCCTGAGAAAATGGAGAGCCAGAGAAAGCCTGGCCTGGTGCAGGTTAATATGGGAGAAACTTCAAGAACAAAACTGGGCCTTGAAGGAAGAGTTGAAGAGACAGTGGTGACAGAGCTGCCATGGAGAACGTTGAAGACGCAGCGTCAACATTCAAGAGCGAGCCGTTTTGTAAAGAGCCGAAGGGCCCCAGCCGGGGACTCTTCACAACAGAGGAGGCAACTCGGAACAGCTTCGGGAAGTGGTAGCATAGGCTTTAGTGAAGATAAAGCCCCCTTTTTAAGCCATGAGAAATGATTGACCCTTTTTTCCTTAAGGATAATTTAACATATGAGGTAGAAAAATGCTGAATAAAGTGTAAAGTTGTTGGCTAATAATCAGCTAATGTCAGTATCAGGTGATTTTTAGGGAACGGCTCACGATCACCACATTCCAGACGTAGTGAGGCCACCCGGAGTTCTCAGTACTTCGAGGCAGAGGGAGGAATACATGTGATGTCTGAGGGGCAGGACAGCGGGCCACGGGGGGCACTGAACACTGGCGGGTGTGCAGGAGATGCAGCTGAAGGTGGGTGTGCCCATCTCCCACCTCACCGCCTGATGGGCTGTGATTCGAATAGTGGATTCCTTTGGAGGGCTGACAACAGGGAAGGCACTGTGTCCCGTCCCAGTCTGGAGGCTGGAGGTCCAGACCAAGGAGTCAGCAGCCCTGCTCCTCCCGAGGCTGTGCGTGAGAATGTGTTGCAGGCCCCTTCCTTGCTTCTGGGCGCTGCCGGCCATCTCGGGCGCTCCTTGCCTTGTAGATGCCTCGCCCCGTCTCTGCCTCCATCTTCACGAGGCCTTCTTTCTCCCTGTGTCCCAATTTCCCCTGTTAATAGGGACAGCAGTCACACTATATAGGGCCCACCCTAATGACCTCATTGTAACTTGATTACTTAGGGAAAGTTCTTGTCTCCATATAAACTCACATTCTGAGATACCGGGGCTTCAGACTTCGACATGTGTTTTGTTTTGTTTTTTGGTGAGGGAGACACAATTCAACCCATAACCCACAGTAAAGAAAAAATTTGGTAATTGCCTCCCATTTTAGACATCTATTAACAGGTGTTTATACTGAAATCAGGACCCAATTACAGGAGAATATTATCTATGAATATATGAGACTATACCTGTGTTTCACAAGGACACTTGAAAATTTCAAGTCCTGAATTTTATGCCAAGAAAACGTAGCTTCATCAACTTCATGATAAAAGCCCCTTTATAAGGTAAAAAAGAAATGTACTGATTGAAACAACCTAACGTTGAACTGCTAGATGTAAACTAGGCCCAGCAGACATGTCGCTCAGCTGATGTTATGTCTGTTATGGATGTTCATACCGCCTTTGGCCAGGGCACAGATCCCGAACACGGCAACATGGGCACGCAGGCATCACCCAGTTTCCAGCTGGCCACCCAATTTGGACCCCACACTGTTGTCACTAATTCCAACAGCAAACACTGGTGCATGAAATTAATGCTGGAAATGGATTATAGCAACTCTGACAGACGAAGGCTGCAGTTGTCCCCTGGGAACCGTTGAACACAATTCCAGGAACATCTTGCCAAACCCCTCTTTGAAATTCAGGAGAGGAACCTCACAACACATCAGAGGTGCTGCCTCTGTTTTGATGTTCTGGACCCCTGCTCTGCCGCGCCGTAACCAACATAGGCTGCGCGATCTGTGTGCGTCTTCACATGAGCAAGGGTGCTTGGAGGATTCTAGAGGGTTTTATTCTAAAAGTGCTTCACACCATTGTTAATCTTAATTTTTTTATAAAGTGCGTTTTGGCACTTTCAGAGAATTAGATAAAAACTCTTTGTTTTGCTGTTTCATTGTTAAGACTTACTGTGAACACTTCTTACCTCAGTTTATCCTCGAATATTATACCACTTAGCATAAAGTGTAAAAACCTTCAAATACTATTCTTCCGTTATACCATCTTTTCTGATATTTTGTCATTTGTTTTATTTTTCCACAATGCATCATTACTTTTAGCTTCGAAGATCAACTATTTTCAAAAATGACCAACACGAGAAAAAATAACTTCATGTTTACACCCAGCTGCTTATTCGTTCTTAATCTTTTTTACAGATACAAACTTCCTCAAGCATCATTTTCTTTCTGCCTGAAGAAGGCTTCATTTCACTCTCGCTTTTAAAAAAGATCTTTACTTAACAAAAAATTCCAGATTGATCGATTTTTTTCTTTCAGTGCTAGAATGGAGCATTTCATGGCCTTCTGGTTTGAGTGGTTTCTGAGAAGTCCGCTGCTCTTGCCTGACTGCCGTGTGTGTCTGTTGCCTTTTTCTTTGGAGGGATTCAGTATTTTACCTTTTTGTTTTTTGGTTTTCAGCAGCGTGCTTAACCTGCCTCGATGTAGTTTTCTGTTTCTCTGTGTTTAAGCTGTTTGGTGTCCTGTGGGCTGTGTGACTGGCTAGCTGTCTTTCATTCAGCACGCACTCCTGCCTGTTCTCTTGGTAGGGCTGTGCCTCCATGGATGTTACACTGCACGTACTCTTTCGGAGCCCTTGGGGCTCTGCTTTTTTTTTTTCTTTTTTCACCTTTCCTCATTAAAAATAACAGTAAGGAATAGAAGTCAGACACAAGAGAATACCATAATGGCTTCATTTATCGAAAGGTAAAGAAACTCAAACTGATCTGTGGAGATAAAAGAGGAGAGGATGGTTAGCTCGGGGTCGGCACAAATGCCCAAGGCGCACAGGGGCTCACACAGTGTCAGGTAAAGTTCTGTTTCTTGATTTGCACGGTCACTGCACCAGGGGTATTTACTACAGAAATTCACTGAACTGTACACATGATTTTATGTGTTTTTTATGGGTGTGTAGTCCTAAGCATCTTTCTTCTGAAAGTTCTAAATTTTGTGTGTATAATCTTTTTGCAGTGGTTTTTTTTAATGTATATTATGAGGAAAGGATCTAATTTTATATTTCTCCTACACGAATAGACCTTTTTTTTTTATCATGATTCCTTAAATTGTCCATCCTTTCCCGGTGGTTTTTATTGCAGTGACGGTCATGGGTGATTACCAGTGCTATGTGTGATTTTTGCCTTTCATGTCTTTTCTGTGCCTCTGTCCATACACAGGACCAAACTCTCTGCTTCCTTTGGCCTGATGCTCGGTCTTTGCACCTGCTGTGGTCTGATCCTTCTTCTAGTTCTTCATTTTAAAATTTCCCTTGGATATGATTTGCCTTCTACTCCCATATGAATCAGGAATCCATTTTTAACTCTTCCATGTGAATCAAGGGTGAGCTTGCACATTCCATTAAAATCCCTGTTGGTATGTTTATTGAAACCGTATTGAATTGAGGAGTTAATTTGTAGAGAATTGGCAACTTACAATATTGAGTCATCCTGTCCTGGAGGTTGGAATGTAGCATGCATGGGTGGATCTTCTTTTTGTCTTACAGTACAGTTCTATAGTATTCGCCATAACTGACTGAAATGTACTTTAGAATAATTATTTCTGTATGATTTTTAAATAGTATACATTGATTTTTTGTTTTTAATCGCACTTTGCAACGATTGTTACCAGTGAATAGAAATGCTAATGACTTTTTTATGTGACTCTTGGACATAGTAATGTTACCAGTTTCATCGTGACAACTACAAATAGTGACCATGTTGTTTCTCCTCCACCCACACACATCCTTCTCCTTACGCATGGGCCTCCACTTCCAGGCCACTGTTAATCTAGAAACCAGGAGGGCGTGTTCTCCAGCCTTCTCTTGATTTAAAGTGTCTATTTCTATCTTTTCATCAGTAACTGAATTCCTATATGCTTTTGGAAGCTGCCCCTTAGAAGGTAATAAGGATCTTTTCTATCCCTACTTTTGAAATATAAGCAGGTGTTGGATTTTCAAAGGATTTATGATTCCACACTACAAGGGGAGTCATAGATTTTTTTTGTTTGTTTAATCTATTACTGAATAAAATTCCCAAAGTTGAACTAACCATTGTCACATTCCTGAGATATCTTATTTGGATATGAACTATTTTTAAACTATTCATTGCTGGCTATGTTTTGGGGGGCTTTCTTTTTCTTTTCCCTTTTCATTGGTTATGTAAGCAAGAGGGCATTTATGGCTCATTAATTGTTTTTAAACTACGCCTCAGTTCTTCAGCAGCAGCAGTTCTATTCAGGTATACCTGAGTCAAATCTAGAAATTGTTTATTTAGAAAATCATCAATTACACATGAGTTTTCAAAGTTATGGCGATAATGTTACTCCTCTCTTTTCATCTGATATTTTCCTAAGGGGTGACTTCTTGTATTTCATTCCTGCTATTGTTTGTCCCTTTTCTGTTATGATCTGATCACTTTTGACATAATTTTGCAGATTTGTATTACCTGCGAAGACCTCTTTCAGTTTTTATTTTTTATTTTCATCTTTGTTTTCTCTCTCATTCATTTCTACCCTTATTGTACTGCTTCCTTCCCCCCGGTCTTTGCTTTTACTCCTTTTTTTTTTTTTTGAGATGAAATCTTAGCAGTAATTTCTGCCTCCCCTCGTTTTTATGAGAGACTGGGTGTGAACTTCCCTCTTCATCCACAAATCTCGGTATAGAGTGTTTTAGTGCTATTCAATTCTAAATATTTCATATTTCACATTGTAATTTTTTAGTCACGTATTATTTAGCCTCCAAATGTATGCTTGTTTTTATGCTTAGCTTTTTGTCATTGGTCCTAATTTGCTGCCATGCCAAGCGTGCTATATTTGAGATAAATTTTAAGGATATCATCCATTCCATGTGTTAATTGCTATCTAGCATTTCAGTTCCCGCTTCTGTAACCCTTCTCCAGTCAGTCATAAGAATCACTACGCCTTATGCAGCCTATTTGGCTTAACCTACATGTTGCTCCCGCCTGCTCACCACTGGTCATGCGCCTCCCTTGCCTGGCTTCCCTCTCCCCGGGTCACCTTGGTGAAGATCTGTGACCCATAAACTACTTCAGTGGTTCAGCCATCATCTAGATAACAGTATAACTAAAATTTTAGGTTGTTTTTTCCTTCCATTTTTTTAAAGATGATAATCCATTTTCTTCTAACCTCTATTGTTGCTGATAATAATTCTGCTTACAATCTAACTTTTGTCCTTTTGTACAAAATCTTTCTTTTCTTCTGATTGCTTTTATACATGTCTTTCATTTTCACACTGATTTATGTATGTAGGGATTGGTTTTTATTTGTACTGCTCCTGGTTATTCTTCACTTTAAGGAACTAGTTGTTAAGTCTAACAAATTCTTACCATATGCTTTTTATTCTAAGAAAATACCTGTATTCTTGTCTTCCCTTCTAGAATGCCTTCTGTATGTATTGGATCTTCTTATTTCATCTTAGTATCTTGTAATGTTTATTTCTTTCTCATTATCTCCGCTGTATCGTGCACACTTTGCTCTAATCTATATTCCAGTTCATTAATTTCTTTCCAATTGTGCTTAATCTGTTACATAATGGGCCTATTAAGTTTTTATTTCAGTGAATATATGTTTTGTAATATCTAGAAATACTCTTTGGTTCTTTAAAAACTTTCTGGGTGGAGGGGCAGACTCTATTTATTCTGCTCACTTTCAGGCTGGTTTATTTTTTATGATTCCTAATCTTATATCACAGGCTCTTCTTAAGTGAGTCTAGACTGACTGTGCGTGGTCCTCATCACCAAGGTGACCCTGAAAGTGGTTTGCACGTGACTTGGCTGCTGTCCCAGGAGTCTGAGCTTTGCTGGACTGTGTTTAATTTCTCCCTGGAATTTCCCTAATGACCAGATGGTACAAATACAGACTCTGTACATGCACAGGACAACAGCTCATGGTCTTAGGCTCTCACAGGAGAATGCTCACCCCCGCCCCACCCCTCACAGAGCCCTGGCTTCACAGAAATCTGTATTGCCCCTTTTTGGGGCTGATAGAATTTTCCAGTCCCATTGTTAAGTAAGGTTAATTCGTATGTGGATACAGGCTTTCATGTGAAATATTCATAAGAGTGTATATCAATAATACCTTTAAAAAAAAAAGAAAGCAGATAGAAAGTTTTGATAATGGAAAGAGTGTGTGTGCAGAAACTCCCATCTACTGGTGACACGTGAACACCCTGACATAGCCTGTGGGTGATTAGGGGACCAAGCAGCTTATAGCTGCAGGAAGAATTGGCGAAGAAGCCCTGATAACCCCTGATAAGACTGACAGCCGAGAGACAGCAGTGACCGGTGCTCAGCCCTTTGTTTAGTGTGTGTTTCTGCGAAAGATGGGCAGATATGCAATAACATCTCACTTACAAGAATTGGTCATAGCTGCCTGGTACACGTTGGAGTTGCTTAGCAGTAACCTAATAAATCAGATTCTCTTATGGGGGGACCTAGGCATCAGTACTTTGGTTTCCAAAGTCCCCTGTATTTCCAAGTGGAGCCACATTTGCAAAGCAGGTGCTCTGGATGAGGGTCTCAAACATTGGTGAGCTCACCTAGGGCACTTGTTAAAGTTCCTGTACAGCTTTGTCAATATCTAATTCTCAGTCCAGATTTGCAGCCCCCAAAGATTCCAATGCAGTAAATCTGGGGTGCCTCCAGCAGTCTGCATTAACAGCACCCAGGAAGATTGGAATGCAGGGCAGCGGCCCGTGGACCACACCTTGCACTGCTTTGCTGCAGAGCCCGGCTCTTAGAAGATCCTTGAGTTGGCATCCAGTGTATCCTGCAAGGGCCCCAGCAGCTGATTAGCTTCAGTATTTTTAGCTCAGGGAAAGCTAGACAGAATTCAGCAACCCAGTCCAACTGTTAGGATTCTTCCTCAAATGCTCATCAGGGGACCTTAAGCACAGGGCAGATGTCTAGCCAGTACTGACTGATCACTTTTTGATGTCAGTCTCATGATGACCATGTGGCATCTGAACACCATGCATTAAAACACCACCTCCCTTTCTTCTACCCTTGTTTAAAATTCGTATCGTAGGCAAAACACACTGCAATTCCTCAAGTGTTTTTGGAGTTGTCAAAACCAGAAGATAGTTCAGCGCCCTTTGTGTAGGGCACAAAATCGCTGGACTCAGGATTGCCGGTGAGGATGGGAGGGGCAGGCGTCATCTGCGTGACCCACATAGGCTGCATTCTTTCCTCCGCACTCCAGGGCTAATTTCAAGGATGCGTTCTCTCCAAATTAATTTTTTCCCTTCTTTCGACACTGCCTACAGAATGTTTTCTCCGGGGTGGAAAGCAGTAATCGCCGCGCCGTCAGCAGTTAGAGAGGGCGTGCTTCCTCTTGTTTATACCCAGGCCTTACCTTCCTTGCCGAGTTTCGTTCTTACACGTGGGACTGAGCCAAACATCAGACAGCACTTTCCCGTATCATTTGGGGGGATTTCGTCCCATCCACCATGACAGAGGATTCTCATAAAATCAAATAAGTGCCATTTTAAGATCACCTATACTTTTCCTTGAAAGTCCCACACTTTGAAATCTTCTGAGACTGAGAATTACCAGGACAATCATAGATGGAAATAAAATCTATTTTTACAACTGAGCATTGAAACCCCACCCCACCTAATACCCCATGTCCTCAAGAGTTTTGTGTTTCCCAAGGATATTTTCTGGATCTGAATTTTTTAAAAAGTGTTCCCATCTACTTTTCCTCCCTGTCAGGGAAGTTGTGTATCTGGTCTTTTTAGCTTCTCTTGGCAACTGTGGCATGATTTGGGAGGTTGCTGACAGGGTTTCTGTAACGGCATGGTGTGTATTTAAACCCTCTGAGGTTCTTACCCCCTGATAGGACCCTATGTGAATGGTTGACCACAGGGCTTTCGATGCCCACTTCCATATGCGCTCTCTAAACCTTAACGCTTCCCCTCCTGACTCGATGAAAGGTGTCCTTCCAGCCCCTCGTCCTCACGCTCGCTCTCCCGCCCTGGGCCCAGTGTGCATCAGCGCCTTCCCTCGCAGCCCCAGTAAGATGAGGAACACCTGCCAGCAGACAGCGCCCCCGACGCTAGTGTGTGACCTCCCCAGGCCCGGGGAAGAGGCCAGGCCACGGGCTGTAAGGAGCCGACGCGCGCTCAGTACCCTGAGCTACCCGGTGTTCCTCCGTGGAGAGGTACCTGGCACACTCCCCTGACGTTGCCTCTTCCTAGACTCACTTTCCAGTTCCTTGCTGAGTTTCTCTTAGTAAGTGCCTCCCCCTCGTTAAACCAGGAAAATAATTTCTTACTCTGCCAGCCAGCAGGATTGCTCCCAGAGCACTGGTAATGAGGAAGACGGGATATCTGGTCTGTCTGAAATGATCTGTTACAGGCCATTATCCCAATGTGATTACTGTTCCTGTCCTCCCAATGTGATTATCGATCACTGCACTTCCTCTGTGCCCATCTGGTGGAAATCATGTAGCATCAACGGCACTGTGTTTGGTGATCCCAGATCGAGATGGTGGTCATCACATAAGCCAGGTGTGGTTATTCTGGACACGTACAGAGGCCTCTGATGGTAGCCCATTCCCCACCTACCTACAGGCGCGTCTTCCATGTGGGGTTGTTGCAGGATATTCCAGTCATCTGGGGTGTACGGCGTCTAGTTGAGCGAGACCCACTGCGTTTTCTGGAATCGCCCCAGGGCTGATGAGACAAGTCCTAGCCTGTCATTTACACGACTTGATTCTTCCAAGAGGAGGCAGCCCAGGGAGCGGAAACAAGCCAGAGTCTAAGCAGGAAACATAGCTTCTACCAGACTTTCCTCCTCAACCCGCCCTTAGTGTGCATGTCTCCCAGGAGCTCCCTATTTCAGGAGACTTTAAGGGTCTATCTTGCTACTGAGAAGTTAGAGGGGTGGCCTCCGAGATAGAAGTGAAGGAGAGAGGCTGGAATGGGGTTACTCCGGGAGCAGAAGCCTCAAGGAGGCCTGAGCTCAGAGGCGGAGAGTCGGAGGGAGCGCAGCGTGGCCGCCCTACGAAGGCAGCGCAGAGAGCACAGTGACAGGAATAGAAGGAGACCTTCAAGACTTAGGCCGGACTTGGAAAAGTGGTGTTAAGGCGGTAGCCCTGCAAGGCAGGAGCCTTGTCACAGAGCGGCAAGTGCAGGGTTTCAGCCAGGGCAGCCTTCTGGGAGAGGCCGTGCTCATTTACCCTCAGATTCCAGAATCTTCTCAGGTCACTTTTATCCCATCTAACTAACTGCCTGTCTTACCATGAAGGGATTTGATGCAAGAGAGTCTGGTTTAAGACTCAGAGGTGTTCTGAACCTTGGATACCGAGTCCTGGGATTCTGATGCCAATGGTCAGTTTGCAGCTCTCTCAGGGAACCGAGAGAACACACTTTGGTGACCTGTCGGATTTGCCTGCCCTGGACACTGAGCCTCTTCAGTGTGGTCGTGCTGCTCTCAACCTTTCTTCACTGAGATGCGGCTTTTGTGTTCAGGGACCCTGAAACCATTTCCAGAAAATCTCCAGCCCCTGCCCTTTCACTGGACACCAGCCGATTTAACACAAACACGCAGGGAGAGTGGTCTCACCAACACACTGCACAGAAAGGGCTGCTGCTGACGGGGCGCCAAGGGAATATTTCCCTCCACCCGGTGGAGCTATGGCACCAGGTCGTCCCCAGGCTGCAAACAGTCTCCTCCCTGGGAGTCGCTGCTGTGCTTCTCCTTCCGGCCTCGCTGCGGCCGCAGGGGCAGCAACTCTGTGACTCCATCAGGGCCATCTCAAAGGCATACAACGTGTTTTTTTTTAGTTTATTTTTTCAGATGTAATTGACATATAGCAATGTTGATGTATTGAGATGTAATTGACATGTAGCAATGTGTAAGTTTAAGATGTACAGCGTGTTGATCTCACACACTTACCTAATGCAAAGTCATTGCCACCAGAGCATTAGCCCACACCTCCATCTCATCACATAATCACCATTTCTTTTTTTGTGGAGAGAACAGCTAAGATCTTCTCTCCTGGCAATTTCCAAGTATATAATACAGTATTATTAATGATAATCACTGTGCTGTACATTAGATCCCAGGACATATTCATCTTATAACTGCAAGTTTATACCCTTTGACCTTAATGTGGTATTGTAAATAATAAAAGGTGTGCGTCACCTTGATTCTGTCCAGAAAAAAAATAGGGTGGTATTTTACACACACGTCATTCAGGAAAAACAACAATGCAGAACAATTTAGAAAATCTTTTGAGCCCTGAAAATATAAATAGGGATTTTTGCTCATCAATTTATCAAATTAAAATTATATGTAGCATTTTAGTGAGGTAAATAAACAAAGCATAGAACTTATGTCATGGCATTTACATTTTTTAATTTATCTTTAATGAATAAATAAACCAAATAAATAAACCAACACCAAGGTTTATTTCAAAAGACAGAAGAAAGCAGCTGGGAGCACAGTTGGAGGGCAGCGGTGTCGGAGCTCAGCCCCTGTCCCAGTGCCCCGGGTGGGGTGTCGGAGCTCAGCCCCTGTCCCAGTGCCCCGGGTGGGGTGTCGGAGCTCAGCTCCTGTCCCAGTGCCCCGGGTGGGGTGTCGGAGCTCAGCTCCTGTCCCTGTGCCCCGGGTGGGGTGTCGGAGCTCAGCTCCTGTCCCTGTGCCCCGGGTGGGGTGTCGGAGCTCAGCTCCTGTCCCAGTGCCCCGGGTGGGGTGTCGGAGCTCAGCTCCTGTCCCAGTGCCCCGGGTGGGGTGTCGGAGCTCAGCCCCTGTCCCAGTGCCCCGGGTGGGGTGTCGGAGCTCAGCCCCTGTCCCAGTGCCCCGGGTGGGGTGTCGGAGCTCAGCTCCTGTCCCTGTGCCCCGGGTGGGGTGTCGGAGCTCAGCTCCTGTCCCAGTGCCCCGGGTGGGGTGTCAGAGCTCAGCTCCTCTCCCCATGCTGCCAGAGAAGTGAGACATCAGGAAAAAACCTGCAGGTGCTCCCTTACCTGGCTGCTCTGCACACAGGTGCAGAATAACTGGGGCCCTCACTAGGAATGCATATTGCTTGGCCACAGCCCTGATGTAAGAAGTCCATGTACGCCTAGAAGAAATTTGCCAGCTGCATAGTTATGAGCAACCCGTTGGGGGCCAATCACCAGTGAGAAGCACAGGCAAAGCCGGCAGGAGAGGTGCACTTGGGCCCGCTTCCTCCCGTGCATGAGCAGGATCAGGGCTGAATGTATGACCGACATCTTACATCATAAAGATGGAGCCCCCTTCAATTAATGCAAAAAAGTGGACCCCACAGTGAACCGTGAGATCACCACCACATGAATACCAGTGGGACGTGTTCGACCAATCACTGGTGGATAAATAGCTACCGATTCCAAGGGGCCAGGTAAATAGCTTAAAGGTTAAGAGAAAATGGTGGGTCAGAAACCGGGCAGGTGATCTTTAGATGATCCACAAACCCGTGATCAGGGGCAGAGAAGCAGGAAGGAGGCAGGGCATCTGTGCAGCAGAAGCCGGGGGGAGCAGTGTGCCCCACTCGTGGGTAGCTGTGGCTGCAATGGGGCTTAGAGACAGGCAAGGTGGGTGGTTACATCCAGCCAAATAATGCAGAGTGAGATCATCTAGAATCAAAGCCCAGAGGAAAGAGGGCCAGAGATACGCAAGTACTGAGGAGACGTGGAGCTCACAGAGACTCACCTTCCCCTGGGAGCACCCTCCCTGAGCTGGCCTTCCCAGGTTTCAGACGGGGGTGGGGAGGTGACCTGACTTGAGGTGGGCAATTAGAAAACACCAGAGTGTGCGTCATGGGGCTGACTGACAGAGGGATCCCAGGTTGTGCGGTTGTATTTCTACAGCGGTTAGAGAGTTGGATGCTGGCTTCATAGTCTTACCAGTGATTTCCAGAAAGAAAGCTACTTCCTAATTCCAGATTTATTATACTGAAACGGATGCCAGTAGGCCCCTCTCTGGTGCAGTGTAGAAAGCTTTGGTAACTGACAGATGCTCCGACTCAAATGAGGAGTGGGAGGCGAGAATGCTGCAAGTCTGTCACGTCTTGATGAGACCCCAGATAGGACTTCATTACAGCCCCTCGACATGCTCACGTTTCCGGATGGAGTGAAGGATGTGTGGAAAAGCACCGCTACTCCATTTTGTATTTACCTCATCAAGTAAAAAAAAAAAAAAAGATGAAAATTTTTTATGAAAGACCTATGAGTATGAAATATTTGGGTTCGTGTGTGGGACTCATGCTCTGAAAATCACTGACTAGTTCGCATTTGAGCAAGGGTGGTGTTCATGTAACTTCCTTGTATTTAATGATGTGCCCAGACAGTGTTATTTTCTACCGATTGAGTTCTGACCGCCATTCACAAAAAATTGGTCCTCGCCACCTTTCCCTGGGTGAAAGGAACCATCTGCTGTGAGCGGTGACCGTGGTCCTCGGCTGTTAGACACAGCAGAGCCACCTGGGGGCTCGCTGAGATGCAGATGGTGGGAGTCCACTCCCTGCTCTCTGATTCAGTAGGAGTGTTTGTGTTTCTAGCAAGATCCCGGGCGAGGCCGGTGCTGACAGGAGGGGGATGGGGGGAGGAGAAGGCTGGTCCTACAGGCTGTACATGCAGGCAGGGAAGAGAAGACAATAAACAGAGCAAGGAAAGGAAAGTGGGTTCTCAGGCAAAATCAGGAATGAGTCGACCCAAGCCCTGGCCAGACAAGCAAATAGAAAAGGAGGCGACGGAGGAAGCCGGCCGCCAGGACCAGTGTGAGAACCAGGCGTCTGTTTCTGAGTGACCAGTGCATAGAAAACAGCGCTGTGGCCTGCAGGAAGAAGTCTGCGCACCCCTGTGTGTGCCCTTGACAATTAGGAAGGACACTCTCAAGGATGGCTTCCTTTGAATTCCTTCCTACAACACGACTGATTTCATTGTTTCCAGACGATGCACCTAAAACCCATGGACATGCTACTAGAATTGAAATGTCCAAGTGGAGACGGGGGGAAATCACTCAGCCATCTCTGGATCTCAGAGATGCTCCTGAAATGGAAACATAATTAGAATCACAATGGAAATTTTCACCATTCATCCCTGAAATAGCAGATACTTACTTTATTCAGATGCATCCTCGTTTTTAATCATATTGTTTTTATATTCAGATGCGCTCATAGTAACTCATCACTGAAACATGATCTGTGAAGGACACAGAGCATGAAAGAAACAGTCTTTATTGAGTGAGATGACTGGGCTTGGTCGCAGGAGAACACACCAAGGAGCAGCGGGGTTCGGTAAGGTATGGAAAGCAGAGCAAGACATCTGAAGGGGCCGTAGGTTCAAGAGGAAATCACCATCTTTATACTCTTCCATGTAAAAAATTTTGTGCAAGACCAGTTATTCTGGGAGGAAAGAAGTAGAGACATAGATACTGAATCCTAAGGATTTTTTATTACTTTTGCATTTAAACAACTATAGGCCTCCTGTATTTTAACTCCTGCCTGGATTGTCACACTAAATTGTGAGTTCCATGCAACGGGGAAGGAAGGGTGTGCCGCCAGAGGAAAATGAAGAATCATTCGTTTGTATCGAGTCATTTCCTAATTTGTCTTCAATCAGAGGAGGGTAACACCTTTACTCTTTACTAAACATTTTCATCTTTACCTAGTTATTTGGAGTCCTCTAGAAAAAAATTTTTTAATCACTACAATCAGAGGTTTAGCTTCATGAAAATGATGTAAAATAAATTGTCAGGCTGTGCAGAAACACATGTCAAATGTAGTCATTAGAACAGAGCGGTGATTATAAGTGACCTTGAGAGGAGTAGAAGCCTTTGCTGATGCATTTAGGAAAATCCATCGCCTTTCAACTTCCCTGTCAGGATGTAGCATTCACCATCGCCATAAGAGCCGGGGTAGACCAGGCAGGAAGTGAGACATCTTGGCGAGCTGTTGGGTCGTGGGGGCGGCACCCAGGAAGGGCATGAAGGAAATAGGAGTTGGAAATCAAGCAGACCGACTCTGCCCTGAGGCAACACTCTGCAGAATCTTGAAAAGGAAGCAGGGCTGATTTTGCCTGGGGGGGACATTAATTACTTCTGTCACCATCAGGAGCTTGTCAGTCCGACCTGCTGAGGCTTGAGCTCCCCGATCCAGGCCTGGGTGGCTGTGGCCGCCTCTGAGATGCAGGACGTACGCACCTTAACCCAGAGCAGAGAGAGTGAGGCAGTGGGTGGTGGTCCTCAGGGGGGACGTGGGGGTGTCTGCACAGGAAGCACGTTTAGTGGTCACCAGCCTCAGGGTCACCACACCCCGTGTTCTTGTTCAGGCTCCTGTAAACTTGGTTTCCACCCTTTTATTAACAGGGGCCCGTGAGCCTCAGTGTTGATAGCTTTAAATACCCAAAGTGACATCATGGGTCCCAAATCTATTTCCTTATGATGTGTACTTGTTGGGGTCATTCTTCCACTTGGAACAAATGAGGGTCAGCCTGCTAACGATTCCTCCTGAAGCTCTTTAATGCCCCAGACAGCCTCCGCCCCTGCCTCCTCTCTCTGGGGCAGACCACCTGCCTTTGCTCCAGGGGTCTCTTGGTGACTTTCTTCTCAGATTCCGCATCTCTAGAGAATTTCTGGTTATTGGTCTCACCCCTAGGAAAAGTGACACCCACTGGACCCATTTCCCCAAATGGTAAAGGAAAGAGTTTGTGGACACGATTCACTGTTTCTTCCCAGAAAGCCTCCCCGAACTGGATAGCTCCTGGCTCAGCCACATTATTAAACATGTGCTCACTTATTTTAATTATGCAAAGGAGCTGGATGGGATATTCAAAGGAGTCTCCTTTGCCCTGGGACCCAGCTGGCAAGTAGCCGTTCCGCAGAGCATGCCTTCCAGGGCTTCTGGGAAACAGTGGCGGCCGGGTGGTGAGATCATGCCACTGGCTCATGAAAATGGATGAAATAATCACTAAAACCAGAAGTGCAGGTCAAGACCAAGGCTTAGGACCCCACCACGCAAATGTGGTGATTCCAGAAGTATTTCTTTAAAAATAGGGTGTATGTTGCCTCACCTCACCTCTCTCTGCCCCAACTGAAAGGGGGTGTACCTCGGGTTCAGACCTCATGTTTGACCTTCACTGCCTCCTTTTTAAAAGGTTAGCAGGGACACCAGGGACTGCAGGAGGTGCCCGGGGTCTGTCGCCTGACAGCGCTGACGGCAGCACAGGTCCAAAGTCATCAACTTATGCATATTAAATATGTGCTGTTCTTCGTATTTTGGCTCTACCTCCATAAAACTGTTTTTGAAAGGTCTTAGGGGAACGGAAGGAGCATTCGCAGGGCACCACCTTCGTGAAGTCTGTCATAAAGCCTGGGCTTGCATTTTGCAGGCCAGTTGGTTTCTTCCCTCCAGGAGGCTGACCGTTCCCAGGGGAACTGGGCGCCCTGTGCCAGCTACCACCTAGTGGCATTTCCTCCCCTTCTGGTCATGGAACCACCAGAGCTGTGAGGAGACAGGCCCTCTGGGTAAACACTTCATTTTCTCCAGTACGAAAGCCAAGAAATCTCACATTTCCCAGTTTCTTTCCAGAGCTTTGATTTTTCTCGTTCAGGTTTGTATTTTTTCTGGGCACCATCCCTGACGTCTCATGCAGACCATCTTCTTCTTCTGTTCTTCCATCAGTTTCCAAGTCTCCCCTTTCCCTCCCATGTTACCCTCTCCCAGTGTGCTTAGCCGCTGGTCACATCTTACCACATCTTAGTCCTTTCATCACGTATTCCAGCCATGGCGTCCTTGATCCTGGCTTGGGGGAAGCACGCTGTGAGCTCATCCACCCTCTGATATGTTTAACTTCCTCCATGAATAGAACAGGATCACATGAGAAAGGGCAAGTAGACACCCACTGGAGCAGCCTGCTTGGTAAGGCACACGCCCATTCTAGAGGTCCCCAGCCATGGCTGCCCACCCTCTGCCTGGACCCCATCTGTACGGGGCGCTCGCCACATCAGAGGGCCATCCATCCTATTATTGGAATCCTCGAAGGAATAGCGATTGTGCTAACCAGGCACCCAGTGCAGAGGGCGGCGATCTCAGTGGTCGTCTGACCTCTCCCATCCCTCAGAATAGGGCAGCTCCAACTCTGCTCTTCTCAGGAGGGGTTCCTATTTCCCCAAAGCTCAATGAGTAGAGGAGAGAGTGCTGTGGATTCTGTACAGTGTTGGTAGCTAGATCATATGATTCTCCTCAAAATGTAATCAAGAGCATTCTTTATTTCTTTCTCCTGGTTTAAGTTCCCTAAGAAAATACCCAGAGGTTTTGTGTAGGAGGAAACAGAGGCTCAGAGAGGTTCAGTAATTCACCCAAGTTGACCAACAAGAGCATAGCTGGCTGAGAATCGGACCTGTGCTCTCACGCCGAGTCACCGTAGTAGAGTGCTAACAGGAGGAGCTGCGTCCCACTGTGCTCTCACGCCCAGTCACGGGGGCAGAGCGCTGACCGTAGGAGCTGCGTCCCACTCCGACACTGCCCCGCCTGCCCCCCAGCAGCTCACAGCTTGCTCCTTGGTAAGAAGGGAGCTCTGGAGGCGTGGGGAGGGGGCAGGAGCAATGGCAGACCCACTGGAAGGTCCCCATCGCCAGTCTAGGGCCCGTTACTGAGGCAGAAACAGGGTAGGAATTAAAGGCACATTCCAAAGTCACAAAACCCAGGGAAACTTGGAAACTAATTGTCCGTGGACAATAAGGAAAGCATGGAATAGGAATGGTTGAAGCTACTGTTATTTTTCTGTGAGACCAGGTAAATGGAAGAACATAAAAGAGAATTCCTTAGTAGGAAAATAGTTTATTTAGTTTTCAAAGTATTGAATTTGGGGTAAAAGTTTTGGGTAAGAACACCCATGCAGAAAGGCCCAGCACAAGCTAAAAATGGGGGCCTCAGACTGAGAACATAGGTCAAGCGTGAGAATGTGAGTTCAGTCAGAAGTTGCAGAAGAAAGCAGGCGTGAACGGGGTCCTCAAGACCAAGGATGGAGGGCGGCAAGGAAGAAGCCCCGTGGTGGCAGGCTGGGACCTGCGCCCATGCAAGGGGCCTGCGGTGGCGGGAAGGAGGAGCAGAGGACGGTGAGGGCAGGGACCTGTCGCGGAGGGAAGAGAAGGTGGGCCCTGTGCGCCCTGTCACGTGCTACGGGGACAGAGGACACGGACACTGAGAGCGGCATTACGTGCGGCGGCTGCGGACTCCCTGCCCGATCAAGTCTGAGAATGTCAGGAGTCTGGCTTGAAAGTGAATAGTGAGCAAAGCAGTCATGACTTTCCGCATCCAGTGCCGGGATTGTTACAGCGACGGAAGAGCTCAGGCAATATGGGCAGGGATCGTTTTTTAATGTGGGAGATTTGAGTTAATATTCTACAGGTTTGGGAGAAGGAGCACTGGAGAGGGAGTGGTGGAAAATGTTAGGCGGTTGACCTGCCTCTGGGTCTGCGCGCCTCTGCTTTGTGCTAGAGAGCTGACGGTGCTCGCAGAATGCCGAGGGAGAGGGGGTCAGGGCCTCCGAGGTGCGTCTGTGAGTCTTGGGAAGGAATACGGTAGCTTCTTTCCGACGGAGGGGAGTCTGAAGCAAGGCGCGCACCGCGGGGGTGAGCGGTGGGTCTGGGGATGATGTCAGAAGCTGCTTACCGCTGGGGCGGACTGAACTGGGGCAGGAGGGAGGAGGCAAAACCGGGATTCGAGTAGAACTGTTCAGTGATGGAGCCACCGCCTGAGAGAGGACATGTCAAGGGAGTACTAGGTTTTAAGGGCTGAAGAGTCTGTTTTGGAGAATACTGAGTTTTTGGTGCCTGTGAGGCATGAGGTGGAAACGTCTGTGTGGAAATCTGGTGTACTGGTCTACCTCTGAGGAGCTGGCTCTGTGGGAGTTACCAATATTTAGATAATAATGGTTTAAAACCGTAGGAGTGGATGATTTCATAGAGGAAGAGGGTGTCAAATGAGTCTGTGTGAGTGTCGAGATAGGGCTGAGGTAGGAAAGACCACAGAGAAGTCAGAAGGAGGGCCCCATGGGAGAGGATAACTAGAAAGTCATGAGCAGAGGGACATTGCGGAAATACGGGAGGCAGACCATGTGTGGACCTGCCCAGGACAAACCCTTGCCTGGTTATTTTCTTTTCCAATTATCAAATGCCCATGTCAGCTATTTTTCATGATATTTTAGAAAAATAATTTGCTGAAATTGTTTTCCCATCTTGTGAATGGTGTTTTGGACACCAGGTTTTCAAATATTCATTTTCCAAGGGAAATTTGATGGTGTGGGAAGAAACCAAAGTAACTTATATTCATGAACTTCTGAAAGTGTACTCTCAGAAAAAACAACTGAATGCAGTCTTTGTACTTTCTTCCATGATCAGAAGTATTTAGAGTCTGTTTTAAAGAAAGAAACATGACTACAACAGGGAATAGAGACCAGAAAAAGAAAAGGGAAGAAAAGGAAACCTTTATCTCTCTAAGGAATGAATTCTTTCAGTGAGATGTAGTTTTTATGCCTTTCAAGATAAGGCATTGTGCAAATGAAAACTCTTGAACTTTGTGCTCCTTAAAGAGTTGTTTCTTTTGTGCCTGTCATTCTAATGGCTCCCAGCAGTGGGAATGTTTTGTGAAAGAAAATGACATTTGATTGTTTCATCTTGGAACCATGAGAAAATCGCTCCATCTTTCTCTCACTTCCCCATTTTCTAAGAGTGTTACTTGATTCATAATCCCACTTTTCACTTTCCAGGCTTCCCCTCAGCATTCACGGTGTCCTCTGGAATGCTTCCTTCATGCACCTACTCAGCATCTCGGGTTTTATCTCTCCCCACCTCTGAAACGACTCTCTCTCATTTTAATTTGTATCTTTCTCATAAGTGACTCGCTTTCCCAGGTATTTTATGGCATTTCCTGTCCCTGTGTCCTTTCTTGCTCTTTCACCTGACAGTACAGACACAGAACTGAACATGGGCATTCTCTCCTCTCCTTCTTCTCATCATTGTCCTTATAACGTATTTTAATTTGGTCTTCTTTGTTCTCATTGGTCCCATTCAGAAAGTATCCACAAGCTGAATTTCAGGGCCATTCAGGTATGTTTAAAGAGGGATACAAAGATAGAAGTCTATGTGTTTGCTTGGAGATGGCATAACCAGGGAATGAATTGAAATCACTGTTCCAAGATGGATGAAAGAAACAGGCCCTCAACCAGGAAACTTTGCATTTTTAGTATATCCTTTGGTATCCTGGGTTTTCAGTTGACAGCGGTCAACTTGAACTTGTAACTCAAGAGTGAGGAGATATGCCCTTTGTTGAGGCAATTCCCAACACAGCATTTTTAGAGAGCCAGAATTCAGATCAAATCTTACTTGGGTTTGACCTAAATTGCTTAAGACTCAATTCTCCTACCTTAGAAATGGGATACTAGCACCTGGCTCCCAGAGGTGAGTGAGCTCAGGTGTGCTGAGGACAGGGTGTGCTGAGGACAGGCGTCCTGCCGGATACGGCATGTGCCCCGTGAGTCTGGCCCCATCGGCTTTGTGGGCACCACCACCACCATCTCCAGTGCTTCACGCTGCTCTCTGCTGGCATTTCAAAGGCTTCCTCCAAGTGTTTTGGTCTGTGAGTGGTCCTTCCCAACCCCTCACCTCTTCTGTCCTGACACCGTTTTAATAAGGAATTTGTTTTAGAAGTTGCCAGAAGTGTATAGGCAGGGAACCCAGTAACTCTGAGAAAGTCTATCCACATCTGATTGAGTGGTCATCTTTCTTCCTCTGGATTTATTCTAGGTAGATTATTTACCTATTGGTGTGTAAGAAACTACCCAAACTCAGCATTTCTGTATTGCAGTTACTGTGGGTCAGGAATTCCGGAGCCTCTTACCTGAGTGACCCTGGCTCATGGTGCCTGTGAGGTTGCCAGCTGGGTGTCAGTCGGGGCTGCATTATCTGAAAGCTGGACTGGGGGTGAATGCCCCACTTCCAGGCTTCCTCATGTGGCTGTTGGCATGAGGTCTCAGGTCCTTGCTCAGTTCCTTGGTGATCGAATGGGGGAGCCTTGCTCCTTCGCCCCATGGACATCTCCCGAGGGCTGTTGAGTGTCCTCACAGTGTGGTGGCTGTCCCTCCAGACGTAGTGATGTGAAAGAGCAAGAAGGAAGCCACAGTATCTTTTCTAACCTGGTCTCAGAAGTCTAACACCATTATTTCTGCCACACTATTCATCTGAGACACTTAAGCGCCAGCACTCAAGGGTAGAGAATTGGGCTCCACCTCTCCTCTCCACTGTCTCTTTTCTCCCCCCTTCTCGGCCCTTGCTGAATCCCAGTTTCCTGTATTAACAAAAAAAGGTAATCTTTTGCTTGCCTGGGGTTGCCGTGAAAACAGAGTGTGGTAAATAGGATGAGAGGTGATTTTGGAAGGAGGGTTTAAGACCACCATCTAGCATAGTGTATGCCGCAGCTGGAGAAGCGAGACCAGACCCACCCACCCAGCTTCTGCTCCTGCTTCTGAGAAAGCGTTCCAGCTCGTTTCAAAGGGCAGGGTCCTCTGATGGGCCGTCTCCAAGCTGTGACGTACTTAGGACACAGTCCCCACTTCTCCTGGGGAGGTGGCACCACTCGCCACCTCAGCAGTAACAGGCAGGTTCAGGGCTGCTTGTTCCAGTGCCGTGGCCGTTCTGTGAGTTGTTGGCAGTTCTGTCCCCGAGCAGCGGCTGCTTCGTGACTAGAGCGGTGTTTGGACGGCAGTCCCAATCAGATGATACCCACTGCCCTCCAGCAGGCCACCCAGGCCCATATTCTGGCTCAGGAGTCTCAGGGTACCTAGAAGCAAAAGATCATTGAAACTTGCATGCCATTGTATATTTTTATGTCCAGGCCCTTTTTCTCCAAATAATTTCCTAGAAGTTAATTCAGGGGCCCAGACAGGGCACGGGTGAGTGGCGAATCCTGCCCATTTTCTTTGCAAACTCACTCCATCAATGCACCCAGTGCATTCCACTCCTCACATCAGTTCTGTCTTCCTGGCCTGCATGGCCCTCACCTGTTGTCTTCAGAAAGGTGGTGTAAATGCTAGTGACAGGACATTTACCTGCACAGGGTGTGAACTCTCAGAAGGAGAGAGAAAGATCTCCCTTCAGCCCTCCTTGGTAACCTGTCCCATTCCACACCATGGTGAGAGTCTCTATCCAGACAGGTGGAGATGAAGATTACAGGATTTCCTGAACTTCCTTGGTCTCGTCGATTCCCTCTGGGTATCCCTCATATTCCGTCCATTGCATTTATGGATTGGGGAATAATGTCCTCACTCAACAGTCTGAGAGGGGCGTTGAGGTTTGGAGGTTACAGGAGTCTGGAAACACTTTTGTTTTTTTGTTACCTTAGTTTTGAAAGCCACACTACCTCTTGCTAGGCTTGCGATGAGTTTTTAGTACCGACCACTCTCTGAAGCTAAAAGATGCACATCACTTGCACCGAGGGGCAGGAGTTGCCCAGTTAAGCCAGTTGTGGCTTTAGTGCGACAACTCCCTGAGGAGGCACATGGGGGTTGCTGTGGGTCACGGGGAGCTCCCCCAGTCTCTGGGTCTCCCTGTCCCCTTGGGTCTAGCTGACTGTCTGCCAGCCTCAGATGACCACAGTGTCATTCATTCTATGCTGCATTTAGTTGGTGTGGACATCTGTGCCCCTGATTTGATCACAAGCCAGGCAGCCACGGAGAGGACATCAAGCCTCTGGCTGCCCTGTAAACCATGTGCAAATGCTGAAAATAACATAGATGAAAAATAAATGAAAATAATAGATTGACTTCCTGTGTCTAAAGGAAAGCCTTTGCCTCCAGGTGTCCTGATGAACTATTTCTGTCCTTAGGATTCACGGTAATTTGGAAAATGTCACAGTCACAGCCTCTGTCTCACTGCTTACCTTTTCTTTCTTTGTTTCAGATATATCAACACTCCTACACTGGATATTATGTCCTGAGCAAGATTCCTCATGGGTATGTTGACCTTTCCTTGTTTTGTAATGAGAAACCTTCAGAGCAAAGTGAAGGCAGGACGTGGACTAGGCGCCTAATTCTTAGGAATGCAGGGCAGGAAGCAGGCACCTGACTTGGACATGAAGCACCCTGATGCCCAAGGACCTCTGTGAGCCCGTAACTATGCCAAAGTCAGGGGTCATTGCTCTCCATTGATGGCCCATTGCAAAGCCCTTTCCAGAACAACTCCACTGGGCCCAAGGCTCACCCTCCAGGCCCTGCAGAGCACGGTCCCCGTGCCCTGCCATCAGCCGGCCTGTCAGGGAAGAGGGCTTCTGGCCATACGCCTGATGGTGGGAGCGGAACCCCAGAGCTCATCCAGTCTCCTAAAGGGCAGGATTTGGGACCCAAAGTGTGGCAGGGAAGAAAGACATGGGAGCAGGTACACCTGGTGAGGTTTTCAGCGCTCGGCAGTCACACTGCACACAGCAGGGGCTGTGGTACCAGGAGCGCTCCTTGGAGTCCCAGGCAGTAAAGACGTGGCTCATGTTGGTGAAGCCATTCATTGAGCCAGACACACAGAAAATGGTAGCAGAACTAGGAAAGTGAGGCAGAGATGGCCTTTTATTTTCATTTTTATCCTGTCTTCTCTCCCCTCCTCCTCTGCCTCCCTCTTCCCCCCACCCCACCTTCCCATCCTCACTCCACCCTTCCCCTTCACCTGCCCTCCACGGCTGCTTTCTCGATATTCTTAAAAGGTGAGGTGCTCGGGAAGTGCTCAAAGAAATGGAATGTGCTTCTGGCCATGCTGTGCTGGTTCCTGTGAATATTTGGGGGAGGAATCCTAATTTTCCCAAGTGAATGTAAAGAAACAGCAAAAATTGCCAGAAAGTATTGTCATACGAGAGCATTAGCCACAGCATGAAGGCTCACCACAGCTGCTGTTTCCTACTAAGTTTAGGTAGGATATGGGCATACCCTTAGAGAATACACGGGGAGCAAATACTGTCATCTGGACTTGAGGCCAATGAAAAGCATGGGGATGTGTAACAAAATGTGATTAATAGGGTCTGTAGACTATTACAGAAATCAACCCAAAGAAATCGTAGAGGACCCATGTAGTAAAAATAAAGTATCCACGGGAATCTTTCATTTAAAGCATATTTCAAATAAAAGCTCAAGTGTTTTTTACTACGGAGGAATTATTCTATTATTTCTCAAGCGGATATGTGTCTTCAAAGGTCACAGCAGGCAGAAGTGTAATTATGCCTTGAGATTTATGTACCCCTTCTGGGAACAATAGAATTTACTGTGGATGATGGATACTTCACTCCATCTTATATAAATTTGTAAAACTCAAACTCTAAAAGCGTTTTATACTTAATCCATTGTGTTAATATTTTACTGCATCAGTCAGAATTTAGGAGAAATAGATTCTGAGAACCTGGCCCGAGAGCGCGCCAGACCCACTGCAAGCCCGGCTCAGCGCTCCCGATGCCCCACCGTAAAGAGGCCCCATGCACTAAGCTGCTCTGTGGGCTTTTAAAGTAATGACAGTAGCAGTACTTACCATGAGGTATTGATTGATATTCATGTGCAGTTGCCCCAGCTCTGCCCGGTGCAAGGAGAGCATCCTTGTCCCCACGTGACAGGTGGGCTTTGAGGGCTTCTGGGCCTGCCCAGCTTCCCAGAACTGGTTGGCAGTGGAGCTGAGATCCTAGCCTGAGCCTGGCTGACCCCAAACCCCAAGCCATCAGAAAACCCCTTGAGTTACGTACAGCTGCGAATACCAGATTTTTAGTTATGTGGATTTCTTTTCGAAGGACTCCTAGCTGGTGGAAAGATGTAGTGGGTTTCTTGTACCTTTACCGGAAAACAACCTCTGGCGGGTGACTAAGTCTGGCCCATGCCTTGTGAACTGACAGAACACCTCCCCAAATGGTATTGCGGCACTACCCTTATCTTCCTCTTTGTCAGAGATCGTTTATGGGACATGAATCAGCTAATTAATGTCACATGTTGTCAGGATCTTATTTGTATTAATGAGATGGTGGATTTCTGAACTGGGTGAGCCTTTAGGCCTCAAGTCTTTGCAGCATCCGCCTCCAGAGGAGCCCATTGGAGGCTCAGTGTCAGGCGTGCGGGTGCTCTGGAGGGCGGGAGAGAGTCCAGCGCCCATCAGCTTATAGGATGGGGGGCTTTGGGGTAGAAGGAAAGCACAATTGTCTTTTAAAATAAAAGTCTCTGTTAAAATATTTAAATTCACATTACTGATATGACAGAGATTTTCTTGCTGCTTCCAAAGACACAGACCTCTTCTTTTGCACAGATCCTCATCTTCCCTTTTCATACTCTCCCCTAAACCCTTTGTGTCAAGCCAGAACTATTTGGGCTGCAGGCTGGGATTATTTGTCATTTATAACTTGATATTTTCCCCTTAGATTCAGGCTTCCCAACCAGTCACAGTGAAGAGCAGAATTAAATTTTCAGTGACCTCTGAATTCTGGTTTCCCTCCTTTTTGCCCATGGCAGAAGAATTTGGAGAGGGTGAACCCCCTTTTCTGTCCCTTTCCCCCACTGTCCTGTGCTTCGGCTTTCTCCTACAGTTCTGACCTCTGTATCTGGAGCCACCGGTTTGAGTTATAATTTATAATAAGAATCCCAAGGCCACTGAATTTTCATCTATTCAAAGATCGAGAACCTAAGGGTGGGTTTATTTGACTTTCACATGCTAAATTTTCATACAAAGTGTCTTTAAAGGACATATATATTTTATACAAATTTGTTTATTAAACCAGAGTTAAAGCTAGTTATTTTTAACATAAAGTGTTTCACTGAGTTTTTATATCAGAATTTCAGCAAAATAAAGCAGTCTTCCATAGTGGCGATTGTAGCCGGCTGAATGCTCTCTATTAAGGGTCTGTCATGTGTTTTCGTAGTATTTTCATGGACTTGGCTGTTTCTTGACATAACTTTTTCCTTGAATTAGCTTTCCCTTCAGCTTGAGTGCTTTTTTAAAAATTATATTTCTATATAATTATAATTTCTCATATATGTTAGGATCATTCTGAAAATCATATGGACTAGAGAAAAATCAAAAATCAAACTTTCCATAATAGAAATTGATTTTTAGAAACATTTGGAATAACCCTTAATTATCTAGCATTGGCTTCTGGAGGTTTGGCGTGCAGAGCAGTGACAGAACAGAAACCAAGAAGCATGCAAAGATGTCCACATGCTAGGCCTTCTGTGGCTGGGACTGCCCTAACTTTTTTACTTACTGGAATTTCTTGGGCACCAAACAGAACAGTGCAAAAGTTGTATTCCTCTGGAATTCTGGTTGACTGAGGAAGTCACATCCGTACTGCGAAAATAATAAACAGAGACAGATCCCTCTTCCCATAACTACTCTCTAACTCTATAGGCTGGGGTACAGAGGAGCATTGTTTATTTAGAAAATAGGTAATCTAGGTCGAAAACATAAGCACACGCCTAGCACCCAGTCTGACGGCGTGACATGGGAATTGAGCACAGAGGCCCCGTGGTCACACAGACCTGAACTGGAATCCCTAGTTCTGCTGCTGACTTGTGCTGTGTGACCTTGAGATTTGTTGTACTTCTGTAGATCTTAGTTTCTACACTTTTACAAAGACGGTAATAATAGTGCCCGCCTCATAGGCCCATTATGTAAGAATTAAGTGGAATGATACACGCAAAACACTCAGCCAGTGATTTTGCTTCTAGTCAGCATTTGCAAATGTTACTTCCTAATATTGTAGTATGTACCCAATATATATTTGTAGCCTCCTAGTTAAGTGTTATCAGACTTTATATTCAACCAGTTCAAATCCTTTTTGTCACAAGCAAAAGAATGATTTACCCCTGCAATAATAAAATTCCCTTTAATAATTTTTGAAACCTGAAGCTTGTTCCTTGACATGCAGATAATTATACTGCACATGGGATTTTAATTTCTCCATTAAAAGAGATGTCTGTAGCCTCACCATCTACAATTCTCACTGCCCAATAAATTCATTTTTATCTGATCTCAATCTGACCTACTGCAATTTGAAGGCATTCTTGTGTGCCACTAATGGAAGCAGAACAGACGATGTAAGTCAACAAATTCTTACTGGAATGCTGTATTGAGCAACAAAAGCATGGTTGCTATCCTTGGGAAGTTCAAAATCTTGTTTATTTTGAATTTTGATTTTGAAGGAAAGACACAGAATTATATAGCAGTATATAATTAAGTACCCCAAATGAGTGTTTTAAATACTGAACCCAGAAGAAGAAGGAGTTGTGGGGTTCAGGGTTGCCACAAAGGATCTCACAAAGGAAGTCTGGCTTGAGCTGAGCCTTAGAGTGACTGCGCTTTTGTTTCTTTTTAAATAGATGGAGACAGAGAGGAGGTGTCATTAAACAGGTCTGACCTTTGAGCCAGCATCTTCCTGAAACTACGGGTGCCAGGCTGAGCTGCAGCAGAGTGTTCACAGGGGACTCTGTGTGGGAAAAGATAGGGTCGGGTGGGCCTCATCACAGGCCTGGAGTGCACCACCCGGTGTGAGGGGTCTTTCCAGTAAGAACACACTGAACACTTTAAACAGAAGAGGGATGGGGGAACTAGCGAGCTAAATTAGTTGTATGGCTGTGTATGGAGTGGGCTGGAGGGCAAGGAGGATCAGGAGCATGGATTCGATGAGGAGGCTTGGAGGGGAGTTGGGAAAGCATGGAACGTGGGAGACCCAGTCGGCGCGGAAACCACGCTGACGGTGATAATGGGGAGCTGCTGTTCTCTTGGAAAATGAAGACAGGTTTCAAGTGTTTATGTTCCATGTCCCTCTAATTAAATCTTTGGAAGTCTGTGTTCCATTGTAAGTTGAGCCTGGCTCGTGAGAGGGTTCAAAGGAGCGAGTTTACAGTCCGTGCCCTGTGGCCTCCCCCCCTCCTCCCAGCCATTTCTTTTCTCAGGGGTCCCCAGGGACCTGCTGCTGGCCCTTACACATCTTGGCTCTGTAGAGCAAGCCACCTCCACAGCTGCCAGAAGTTGCATGAACAGGATTGTTTGTACACCCTGGGGAAGTACCAGCGTGAAGCCAAAATGTAAAGAAAGAGATGTTCCTAAAGTGGCACTTGCTGTGTCTCTCCGTGGCATAGAGGAGGGAGGGTCCTGCCTAACTGGGCGCATGTTTTCAGAACCGTGGACAGCTCACAGCTCTTCTGGCAGGACTGGATCTTACCGGCTTCTCCCTCTACTTCTTCCTTCGCCTCCTGTGTCCCCCTCTCCCTCTCTCTGAAATACAAGCTGTGAGCAAGCACTGCCAAGAGAACATGACTTTAGAGTCAAATGGACCTAGGAGTGAATTCCCAGTCAGCCTCTCTGCCTCTGTAATCACGGCAAAGTTACATTGCTTCTCTGGGCACTATTACTCCATAAATGTAATGGAAATAAAATGCCTGACTCATTGGGTTCATGTAGAGGTTATGTGAACTATTGTAGACTAATAAGATGGTGCATTTAAGTGCCTACTTTAGTGGGCAGAACTCTCTTCAGGTTCTATCCATGGTGGGACCAGGATCTTCCGTAGTATGGCCAACTCTGATTCATCACCCTTCCCCACAATTTCCCTACATTCGGACAGAAAATAAATTTCACCTTCAATGCCAACGTTGATGAAATGTAATGCTTCCTGGAGGCTCAATTTAAAAATAGTCTAGAGCTATGCCTGGGCTCTGTGGGGAAAATGCCACCATCCATGAATTTTGCCTTCAATAAGGAAGAAAGATGCCTAGGATGCCAGCACATGCCGGTCCTGCTCCACGACCGACCGACCACACGTGATGTGTCCAAGCCCTGCCCCTGAACAGAACGTGCCCCTGGGTGTCCACCACCCTGCCATGTACACCAGAACTTCTGCCCCTGGTGCATTTTTGGTCCAAATCCTTCCCATCCTCCAAGCCCCAATGTCAGAACCCCCTTCTCTAAAAATCCTCCCCCAGCCACCTGAACCCCATGTTCCTCACATCACCCTGAATTCATTCCTGCATTAAATTGGCAGTTACCTCATAGGCATATAATTTTCCTGAACGGGACGTTTAGAAATGTTTTCAATATGCATCTGTTGCCTGACATATGCCTGTCCCTCATCCTAAGATACTAGGGGGGCGCGGGGCTCGCTGGGCGGGGCTCGCTGGGCGGGGCTCGCTGGGCGGGGCTGGGACCATGCCTGCCACCTGGTGGCTGTTGCCGGGCACGAGCGTGTAGATGCACTGGAACACAGCACAGAGAGGCTGTGCCCACAGGCCCTGCTCTGTCCCACTGGGAAGGTCTCAGATGGCAGGACGGAGTCAGTCAGCAGGAGAAAAGCCATCACACCTGAACGGAGTCCTGTTTCAACTGGTCCTTCCCGCTGAATCCTTCGCCATCCTCAAGGATTCTCTGGCATGTCTAAAAGACTGTCAAACAAAATGTTTGAAAAGGAGGCATAAACATGCAGGATGCGTCACTTTGTCAGGCTCCTGGCTCATCCTGAACTGCATGCTCATATCCCTTGAATTGTTCCGTAGATGCTGGCTGATGGTTGGAAGAAATGAAGTAGCTAAGCAGTGCTGACCAGAAGATGCATGCCCCAATCCCACTCCCCATCAGTTAAACGGGTGTCTGAGGATGGACCTCAGGAGAGGCCGTCAAGTCGCTCAGGCGGTTTCAGTTTGGACCCAGGGTCAACTGGCCGTGTGCCCTGCTTCACCTGTTGTCACCCTAAGTGATATCCTGGATTATAGCTGGAGCTGAGAAATAACAGGTGATTTAAGTTTCCCTGAAACACCCATTTCCTTGTTCTCTTGACACGCAGAGAAAGAGGAGCAGGTGGCCGGTGAGCAGGGCCCGTGGCATTTATCTCAATGTCTCGGTAAAGTCCCTGCAGTGTCTGCACCAAGGAGGCGGTGGAGCCCGCCATTTCATCACCTGATCCACCCCCACAAAGGAGCACGGCGGGGCCCGTTTGTGCCCCTTGTCCGGCCGGCACAAACTGGAGCTGGGCTTGGGCTCCATCTAGTGGACTCAGCCCTGAAATCACCTATACTTTGCTTTGCACCGTTTGGGGCTGTGTGCTGCACATAGTCTTCTGCTGAAAGCTCACAGGGCCGGAACTGAGACACACGCAAGCAGAGGCACGTATGTGAACCCTTGCAGTTGGCCCACGAGTCAGCGCCCTGGGAAGGAGCTTCCACTTCCTCGGCATCAGCGCTCTTGCTCACAGACCTTTCCCTAAAGAGAGGCCCTCATACGTCTGGCTGGCACCCCTGCCTGGCTGAGCCTGCCAGATGTCTACAACATGTGCTGTGCATCTCTTCCTGCTACAGAATAACTGAGCACCAGTGTGTCCAGGACACTAGTCACAGGATGGACGGTGGAAAGGCCACACATGTCCCTTGCTGTCTTGTTTATTTTGTTTTGTTTCTAAGCCACCTTTCTCTCTTCTCTGTGCTCCAGACTGTCCCCACAAAGGGCTGGACACAAAGCCCCACTCCACCTTATTTGCACCTTATTGATGACAGTGGCTTAGATTGAAGATCATGTAGCATGACTCATAACAAAGCTCACTCTTCTTAAACGCTGTTTTGGGGAAGTGTTGAATAATGGGTGCAGTCATAGAAACACCCCTACAACCAAGGCAGAGAATGTTTCTGTCTCCCCAACGTACTCCATCACACACCCCCCACCTCCGTGGTTGTCCCTGGCAACCAATGACACGTCCCTACAGTTTTGCCTTTTCTAGAATGTCCCACAAATGGAGTCATACTTAGGTAATCCTGCATGACTGGCATCTCGTTCCCATGATTCACCTGCGTTACCAAGTTCACCTGCGCTGCTGTGTGTGTCTGCAGTTTGTTCTGTTTGTTGCCAAGGCGCCAGCCATCACGTGACACCCTGTGGTTTGCATTCGCCATTGGACATTTGGGTTGTTTGCAGCTTTGGGCTTTTTTAGATAAAACTGCAGTGAATGTTCACATAAGAATTTCACTTACAGATACATTTTTATTTCTCTTGAGTAAACACCTAGCAATCGAAATGTTATCCAAAGTGGCCCTACCGTTTAGACCCCCCCCTTTTTCATCCCATGGGGCCTGGTTCTTTGACTCCCATCCTGCAGCCTGTTTCTGTGAGTGACCAGCCCGACTTGCCAGCACAGGGTCCAGTACTGGGGCACAAGTCAGGCTGGTCTGATGTGGGCCGTCCGATGTCATGCTGTCCAACTGACTGCACGTGTCTCGTCCCCACAGTGCTCTCTGCTGAACCCTCTGTAAGCGATGAGTCCACTGGGTATGTAAGCAGTGGGGTGGGTGGAATAGGAAATAAGAGGTTTGAGGCAGAACAGAACCTTCCAGAAGAGGCTGTCCCAGTGGGGCCCTGGGCATTAACCTCAGGAGCGGTTAAGAAAGCTCCGATCCCAGAGCGTGCCTCGATTCTTGGACAAATTTCTGGGGAGGGATTTCTTTTCAAGAATTGCCCCTCTTGGAGGAAGCGCCAAGGAAGGACGGGAGGCAAACCCGTGCGTGTGCCAGAGACTTGGTCCTGGGCTGCGCCTCTCTGTGGCCCTCGAGCTGAAAGAAGAGCACAGAGCCTTCGCACCGTGGTCTGGGGTCTGCAGCCGGGTCCTGCACTCTAGCAGTGGGGTTCCCACCTCATGCTGGCGAAGGCCATAAGCGGCTTTTCAGACTTTCCTCTCATCCTTTACTGTATCTTGACTACAACACCACAAAGAAGACAGGCAGGCAGGGCTGGGCCTCCCGGAAAGGTGATTGGTGTGCAAAGTACTGCCCACCCAGGCCATGTATCTGCCCAATAAGTATTTCTGGAGCCCCTAACAGTGGGCATAAGTACAAAAGTATGTAAGTTTCATCACTGAGGAGTCCTGGTCCCGAGGCAGGCGCCCGAGCCCGGGAAAGCACTGTGTTCGCTGAGGAAGGCAGGTGCTCGTCCGCGAGGCCTTGGGCTCCCTGGGCTCGGCTTGGCAGCACAGGGGCCTCGCTGGCAGACAGACACTCAGAGCAAGGTCTTAACTGGGCCAGTGCCCAGGGTAAGAAGAGGCCACCAAGAAAAAGGGCCTGGGCCTTCTTGGCCTGGAAGTTGAGCCGAGCCTGTAGCTGCCTTTCCTGCATCTGCCAGGAGGGGTGAGGGCACCACGCAGGCAGGACGTGGGCGCCGCAGAACTCTTCAGAGAGCTCGCCTTTTTCATCAACACAGAAGCTCAGACAGCCAGGTCCCAACTACTAATGTGAAGCTTGGTTCTTTGCACCTCCGTACACCTTAGCTCAGACTTGCCCCGTCGTGGCCTGATGTGAACCTCTGTGCCCTTTGGAAAGGTCGGTGTGACCTTCAGGGCAATGCTAGCAAGCACAGTTCCTCTCCCAGGTCCTCTGCACAAACAGCCCAACAGTGAGTGGAGGGGAATGTTTCCACGGGGCTGATGTGAGCATGTGCTTAGCGGTCCATGGTCTCAGCAGCAGAACTTCTCCACCAGGACTGAGGTGACTGTGGGCGTCCTGCCGGAGGCTGTGACCTGGTACCCCAGGGGCTGGTTTGCTGTCCTTCGCCAGGTCTGCCTCAGTCTCTGGCCTGTCCGCCTCCCACACAGCCAGCCCCCAGGGCTGCCCCAGGGTCTTCCCTTCTCTCCCTGCCCCGGAAGCCATGGGAACTCCGTGGCATCTGCACCCTGTGCCTGCACACCGTGTCACCCGACTTCCTTCCCGCACTCCCGGTTCTCAGGCAGAAGCCACACTTCATTCTATTCTCTGTGCTTCTGTCATCTGTGGGCCTCCCGTGAAACCCCTTCCTTGGTCCCCTGTACCTGTCATTTAAGCCCCAGTGCAGGCCCCAATTCCTGTCAATCCCCTTGTCTTGTCATTTCATTTATGAACCAGGGAATGAATCAGGGACATGCTTATGTGTATCCAGTGTTCAGTGAGCACTTATTCTGTGTTTGAGCTTGAGACTTTAACTCATCACCACTCATTTTATGCCACAACAATGAAGGGATGTAGGCCATCTCCCCACTTCAGAGGTGAAGAAATGGGACGCATGGTTGTATAACCTGCTCAGGGTCACACAGCCGGTGGTCAGCCAAGACTTACAGTCTCCTGGCTCGGCACAGGGCTCCCGCCGTGAATTCACGTCCCACTGCACTGCCGTCTAAGGAGACCCTGCCCGCTTGTGAGCCGAGTGCCGCCCCATTCACAGCCTCTTCTGCCATCCCGTTGGCGTGCTTCGCAGCACCTGGTGATGACTCATCAGACAGTTGTGAGGTTAGGGGATGACAGCATGATGTGACTCCCGGACATGGTGACTGACAGGTGTCCCTGCTCAGCATGTGTGCCCACACTCCCTGTGAACAGCGACCTCAGGAAACGTCAGAGCCACAGTTGACATTGGTGATCTTTTCCTGATTTGATAAGAAATGAAAGATACCCAAAGTAATAATCGACCTCTATCAATAGAGCATTGTTCATCATTACATAGTAAATACAAACATTCTAGGAAAACACCTAGACACCCCTTTGTGTCTCCAATGGCCTCGGACCACCTGTTTGGGACCACAGCTAAAAAGGGTTGTCAGACTTGTCACATGACTTTGGAAAGACAGTGGTGACATGAATATGTTTTCTTTTTTCTTTTTTTTTTGAAAGGTTTTTTTTTAAGTTTATTTTGATATCATTAATCTACAATTAAATGAGCAATATTATGGTGATTACACTACCCCCTTCATCAGGTCCCCCCCACCAAACCCATTACAGTCACTGTCCATCAGCATAGTGAGATGCTATAGAGTCACTACTTGTCTTCTCTGAGTTGTACAGCCCTCCCCGTGCCCCCCCAACATTACATCTGCTAATCGTAATGCCCCTTTTTCCTCTTATCCCTCCCTTCCCGCCCATTTTCCCCAGTCCCTTTCCCTTTGGTAACTATTAGTCTGTTCTTGGGTTCTGTGAGTCTCCTGCTGTTTTGTTCCTTCAGTATTTTTTCTTTGTTCTTATACTCCACATATGAGTGAAATCATTTGCTACTTGTCTTTTTCAGCTTGGCTTATTTCACTGAGCATAATACCCTCTAGCTCCATCCATGTTGTTGCAAATGGTAGGATTTGTTTTCTTATGGCTGAGTAATATTCCATTGTGTATATGTACCACCTCTTCTTTATCCATTCATCTACTGATGGACACTTAGGTTGCTTCCATTTCTTGGCTATTGTAAATAGTGCTATGATAAACATAGGGGTGCATCTGTCTTTTTCAAACTGGGCTGCTGCAGTCTTAGGGTAAATTCCTAGGAGTGGAATTCCTGGGTCAAATGGTATTTCTATTTTGAGTTTTTTGAGGACCCTCCATACTGCTTTCCACAATGGTTGAACTAATTTGCAGTCCCACCAGCAGTGTAGGAGGGTACCCTTTTCTCCACATCCTCGCCAACATTTGTTGTTGTTTGTGTTTTGGATGTTGGCCATCCTCACTGGTGTGAGGTGGTATCTCATTGTGGTTTTAATCTGCATTTCTCTGATGATTAGTGACGTGGAGCATCTTTTCATGTTGTTGGCCATCTGAATTTCTTCTTTGGAGAAGTGTCTATTCATGTCCTCTGCCCATTAATATTTGATAAGGGAGCCTTGGATATACATTGGGGAGATGACGGCCTCTTCAGCAGCTGGTGTTGGAAAAACTGGACAGCTACATGGAAGAGAATGAAACTGGACTACTGTCTAACCCCATACACAAAGGTAAACTCAAGGTGGATCAAAGACTTGAATGTAAGTCATGAAACCATAAAACTCTTAGAAAAAAACATAGGCAAAAATCTCTTGGACATAAACATGAGCAACTTCTTCATGAACATATCTCCCCGGGCAAGGGAAACAAAAGCAAAAATGAACAAGTGGGACTATATGAGGCTGAAAAGCTTCTGTACAGCAAAGGACACCATCAGTAGAACAAAAAGACATCCTACAGTATGGGAGAATATATTCATAAATGACGTATCCGATAAGAGGTTGACATCCAAAATATATAAAAAACTCACGCACCTCAACAAACAAAAAGCAAATAGTCCAATTAAGACATGAATATGTTTTCATTGTTTTGTATTAAAACTCAGACTTAAGGGTGTTAAGCACGTGTGAGCTTAAGAGTCACCACCCCCACCCATCCAGGAATGTGGAGAGAAAGGGGAAAACCCTGTCCTGTGAGAGTTAGCAAAATCTGAGGCCCGGGTGCCACGGGCCCCATGGGCACAGGCTGAGTTTGTGTGAAGCGATGGCCGGAGAAGCTGACGGTGCTCAGAGCTCGGTCCAGGCAGGGAGACAGGCCGTGATGTCTTATGGGAAATCAGAATCTGACCTGTTGTAGTGAACTCTTTTGAAGAAAGACCAGGTGAACAGAAAGGTCGATCCACAGACAGGAGCACCCCAGAGCAGCTCAGGCCATCCTCCTACCCTTGCCGAGGAAAAGCCCCATGGGGGCAATTCGAGCTGCCTGCCCCCACGACCCAGCTTGCCATCCTGCTTGAGCTCCACCTCTGAGCCCCTGACCTCTGTCCAGCTTGCCAGGTGCCTCCTGACTACAATTTATCTTAACTGACTCATTCACTGAGCATTCTGGTCGACTGGCCTGTTTTATTTCTCATCAAAAATTAATAAATTGCCTTTCTCAGTTACATATCACTCCTTACGAGTTTGGCTAAGATGCAGCTACTCCGAAGAAGCATAAAACATCAGGCCCCTGAGGGTGCAGCGCTGAGCCCCAGGCCCCAGCCCGCACGCCACAGCAGCTCCTCCAGGAAGGAGGCCCGGCCGCCCGCCTCCCTGGAGGAGCGTCCCCATTGCTAAGTGCCACGTCTGGCTTCCTCACGGGTGGGGTTAGCCCATCTATGTCCCTGCCTTTATAAATACACTAAATGGATTCGGTGAATAGATGGGAAAGGTTGCTGTCTTATTATCTCCTTGGTAGCCTAGTAATACATGCTCATTACAGACATGTTATAAAAATTGATACAAAGTCAGTTTAAAAATGTAAAAGAGAAATGCTTAGAAGAGAGCCGCTGCTGTCCTGACCCGGGGGCGGGCACTCACACGATGGCTCCTGAGCTGGTGCAGCTGGTCATGGCAGCTGACTTACGCCTTGTCCCCAGTGTTTAATAGAGGCTAGGCAATACAGCTTTTAGTTGTGAGAAACATTTCGGAGTTTAGGTTTCTCTGCTGTTTTCAAATCGTGTACTACCAAATTGTGAGAAACCACACACACAGACCAATTATCACATGAGGAAGCAGTATGAATTCTGTGAGTAGAGATGTGTTATATTTAAAGTAAGAGTAATAACAAAGAACCTGATAAATACTAGCTTCTATAGCCCTGGACTATTTTCAGACTTTAAAATGCAATGGCTTCAACCATCTAGGGCTGAAGATGCATTAATATCTACTCTTGGCCTGTGCCCAGCACTGTAGAGCACAGAATATATAAACCTGTGCCTGCAACAAGCTTATTCTCTACTTCTGACCACGTAGAAACACAAACAAAACTAAAACATGAGGTCACGCTTAGTAAAATGCCAGTGTTGAGGCAGGTACAGGCTTAAATACAAAAGGTGTAAGAGATGGAGGGGTTTAGTGGTTTGTAGGCAGTGGGGAAGGGTGAGGACGCCCACCAGGCTCCGGGCACCATGATAGGCAGGTAGGTGGACGGAAGGGAACAGAAAGGCTCCATATCCGCTCTGCACCATGGCCCCCAGTGCACAGCTGGCCGAGGGGTGACCATTGGGTGTCCGTGGGGCAAAGGCTCCCACACTTTGACCTCTATCCAAACAGCACAGCGGACTCCAGCCTGAGGCAAGGCGCCCTTCTGACCGCCTTGCTCACTGTTCAGCCGCACTGCCTTCTCATCCTGGCCACTCTCCCTGCCACCCCATGAATCCCGCAGAATCACCCTCTTTCTTGAAGACTCATCCGCATCCGCCTACCCTCTCTCGACCCACACACCCCCAGGAGTCATAGCTTTATGGGTTTTGCCAATTCTTATCTCCCCTCGACAGTTGCTTCTCCAGGGAGGCTCCCTGACCTTCCCAAATGGGTCACCCTCCCTGCTCTGGCTCTCAGGGCCCCCGAGCCTGTGGCGTATGCACACCGCCACTGAGTCCCCTGGATTACTGCCCACCTGAGCCCCTCACCATGCTGGGCGCTGAGCCCACTCAACGGAAGTGAGTGGAGAGTTCCAGTTAAGGAGAGCAGAACTGATCTCAGGGCCACTCAGACCCCCACCAGCACCACCAGTGCCAGTACAACAGCAAGGACGGTTTAAGGCATGAACCCATGGGGCAGAGAAGAGGAGACATGAGCAGCACGATTTTGAAAGCTGGAGAGCAAAGAAAGCACAGAAGACGGCTTCATATCCAGAGGTCAAGGCCACACCGAGAGCCCTCTGGCCTTCCTCCAGGAACTCCTGTGGTCCTTGGCCCCAGGGCACAGGCTCAGGCCGCCCCACCACCTGGGGTGCTTGTCCCACTGGCTGTGGTCTCCATGCTGATGGGCTAAGTGGGATGGGAAGGCATAGGCGTGGCCTGGGACCTTTGGAGGAGGATGAAGGTGTACGGAGAAAAATCAAGCATAGTTTGAAAATTAGGAAGCCGTCAGAACCCAGCTTTCCCTCGCCGACTCCCCAGAAGACTGGACATATGTTTCCTGGAGAGGGGAAGCAGCTCCCAGGTAGGGGAACATCAGGGATGGAGGGATATGGGCCCATCGCGCGGGGGGCACCCTCTCTTCTCAGACACAGGGCAGCCTCGCCTCACTGCAGGGTGGGGGCCGAGGGGCCTTCCCCACATCAGGGACCAAGTGGGCCAGGCGGATGCTTCCATGCCCTTCAGACCCGCCCACTGGCGAGACGGCCCAACAAGGAATGGGAACCACCATTTGTCTGAAGAAATATCACAAGAGAGAAATCCAACCGGCAAACAGAAGCTGGCCATTTAGGGAAAGCAGAGTCCATGCAAGGGGGAGAGAACTTTACAATGCCCTCTCATTAGGGTCCTCAGGGAGAGGACACCACCTGGCGATGTCTGTAAAGCTCAGAGTAAGACTCCTTAGATGAAAAATATGATAGAAACGAAAGCTCAACAGAAAGTTTTAAAGACAAAGGTGAGGACATTTTCCAGAAGGTAGCAGAGAGAGACACAGACAGGAATAAAGAGAGGCAGGCATGGGTGGTGAGTGGCAAGGAAGGGTGAGATACGGAAAACCAAGAAGATACCAGGCCTTCAAGGGCAGCTAGAATTGGAGGCGTATGTAGGAGTTACCTCACTACAGGCTTTAAGCTGCTCCACCTACTGCAGCGAGACCCTGCTCTGCTTCTCTCCAGCTGAAGTTCAGTGCCAGGCCACATACCACGTCTCAAGGAGACCTGCCCTTGCATAGGCCAAGCTCCGCTAGGAGCCCCGTTGGCTGTTAATTGATAAGATTGATATGAAAGCTCTAAGTAATACCTTAGAGATCAAAAGGGCCGGCAGAGTGGGCGGAGGGACACATTTGTAATCAGCGGGGGAGGAGATGGATGCCAGGAGGCAGTCCAAGAGTGAGTGCTTGGAACCTTACATGAGAAAGAAGTTTCTCTGCAGGCTTCACCCACAGGCCCTCACTTGTCACCAGGGAGCTGCGGAGGGAGGGAAGGCAGGGGAACTGGACTCCGTGTCTTCAGCCAGTCCTGCTTGGCTCATTAGCTATGGAATCTGAATCGTTTTTGCTCCAAAAATATTTTTCTTCTGCACTGTTCAGTTCTGTGTGCTTTCTAATGTATTGCTTTCATTCCCCACCTGGGCTGTTGGAGGTCAATGTCTAGCTTTTCTGAGCTGTTCTGTGGTCAAACATGTTATCATGAAGTTTGTGCCTTTTTTTTTTTTTATCAACATACACAGTTAAATTGGTTTAACCCAACTCCCCGAAAGGGCCTCACTGGTGTCCTCAGGTAACACCGCAGCTGTCAGTCAGGAGTGTTCCTCGGGGAGCACAGGGCCCCCGGGCACCCCCATCTGACATGCGTGTGGAGCGTTTGTGCCGTCAGGTCCTCAGGCTGCACAGAGGGGCGGTGGTCGTCCCAGGAGCTCTGGGCAGCCCACGCCCTCAGAGTGACTCATGGGAATGCAGACACCGTGCGTTTAGCTGGGCCAGTTCTTAATTTCTGGCTTATTTTTAAAACATCTGGAGGGCAATAAAAATGCATATTTCTGGGCCCTGTCCATAACTGGGTGGATTAGGTATGATTCCATTAGATTTAGGGGGTCAAAAAACCCAAAATAACAATGGCTTTAACAAAATCAAACTTGTCCTCTCACGCATCAAAGTCCAGAGATGGACGCCTGGGCTGGTGCCTGCAGTCAGGGCCCCAGGCCTGCCCTGTGGCTTCCACCCAGTGGCCTCAGCAAGGCAGCTCCTCTCTGCACCACTTGCCGTCCACTGGAGCAGCGTGGAGGCTGAGGCTGGCCACCTCGGGTGCCCGGCGGTTGTTGGTGGCTAGCAGCTGAGACCTCAGTTGGGTCTGTTGGCTGGAACATCTCCACATGGTCTCCACGTGGCTTGGGCTCCCTTGCAACATGGAGGCTGGGCTCCCCGGGTGAGCTTCCTGAGAAGGAGAACCAGGGAGGGCTTCCTGACTTGGGCCTGGGCCCCTGCAGGCTCACAGAGGCATTGTGCACATTCTGCTCATGCCACTCGAAGAGAGAGAAACTCCACGATGGGATGGGGCATGCCAAGGTGCTGAAAGAGCATTTGAACTCAGAAATAACGCTGTGGCCACATTTGGAGAACACTGTTTGCTACACAGGCCAAAGAGGTTTTGCTGACTTTTCTCTCTGCAACTTATATTTTGAATGTAATAGATATATATATGTGTTTTTAAGCTACACCGCACTTGGTCCTCCAATCCAGATACGGACCTCGCTGAAGATCGTGCACAGAAAGTGTGGTCAGCAAGGCCCTGCTCTCATTGTGCAAAAGGCGGTCCACCTTGGCTTAGCTTTCCGCAAGCTTAAATTTAAGAAATATTCCAAGTTCCTCGATAAGAGAGCCCCGTTGCTTCCCGTGCAGATACATACGGCCTATATTTAAGTGGTACCATTTCTTACTGCCTAACCCCTGATGGCAAAACTCCAGACTGTCCACTGTTTCTACTGTTCAGCTGGGCTCCTTGGAGGACATGACTGAGTAGCAAATATAATTGCTTTTGTATACCTCTGAGAAGTGGAGCGGCAGGAAGCTGAGAAGGTGCCTATCCCCATATCTGAGGTGACGCCTGCTGGTGACAGCAGGTGGCCCTGGGAGTCTGTGCGCCGGGGAGAGTTTACGGGGAAGTGGCAGCTCCAAGCCTACTCTGTTTTAACGTTCTATCTTCTAAAATGATTCTCCTGAAGTTTGGTCAGCCTGTCAGGCTGCCTATTGTTTGATTAAATGCCAAATGTCAGAAGCATGAAGAGACCATATTGTTTATGGACTCCATCTTATTCCATGACTTTATAGAGCCATTTATGCTCTTCAGAGAAATTCCACACTTTGTATGTTTTATTCTCGAATACTGTGGGTTTGACCACTTTGTTTCCTCCTCAACAGAACAGGGATGGGTGATGGGGCCCGGGGCAGGACGGCAACGAGGGGTGCCGGGTGGGTCCTGCTCCTCACCGTCGCTCTGTCCCCCGCCTTGCTGGGCTGGGTCCAGCCTGCTCCCACCCGTCATCTGCACAGGCCTGATAGGTGCCACAGCTGTTCATCTAAACTACAGAAGAAAGCCTTCAAAGAGCTGTGGAGTTTTAAGGTTTTGATTACTTGTGTTTTATACCAGTTATGTTTACTGAAACCACATTTGGGTTGAGGGTTTTGAGCAATTTGCTCTCTAGGCCACTGAGAGATTCCCCCGAGGCCAGAGCTGGATGGAGAAAGTGAGAAGGCACCAGTTTCCTGGAAACTGGGACTGGAGGAAACAGACTCTCAGAGTGGGATGAAAGGGAGAGAGTACCTTTCTGAGCTGGCTGCATTAACATCTACCCACTTCTTTAAGGAGCCTCTCTCTGTCCTCCCCAAAACTCCCATTTTCCCCCGTCGCCAAGGCCGGAGTCACATTTTGCTCCTGGTACTTGCTGAGCAGAAACCATGACTTCCTCTCAGCATGTATATGAGCTCATGAGTTCTTTTGGGATTTTACTAAAAAGCAGGAATGAAAAAGCCCTTGAAGTGGTTTTCAGTGCTATGTGATTAAGATGAGACCTATAAGAAGGGGAACAATGATGTTTACTCTAATGGCAAGAAAGCCAGCGTTGCACCGATCATTTAGGAGCCAACCAGGTGTCCAGGCTGGCACAGCGCATGGTCCACAGAAACCCGAGGGCACGCCTACCATCATGCCTCTTGCACATCACCTGATCCCTCAGGCTGGGCCAGATTGCCAAGTGCTTTAGGTGACACAGGCCATCTTAATTTGGAAAAGCCTTTGACAGATGACGTCTGTGCATCTCCTCTTCTGCCTTTGCCCATCTCCCCCTGCTCCGTCGGCAGCAGGAACTGCAGAGCAGTAACACTGTGGACTGATTCCAGGATGGGGTGCTGGGTTAGCCCGTGCATTCATCTCCCTAAGCATCACCAACCCAGGGAGGAACTCTCCCATCTCACAGAGAGGGAAATGGAAGCTCAGAACAGTTCAGAGACTCCCCCAAAGGCCACAAGTTGTTAGTGGGGGTCCCAGGATGGCAGCCCACATCTGAGCCCAGAAGCCACATTCGTTCAGACTCAGAGTGCAGAGTTCAGGCTTGGCTTCCAGGCAGCTCCTGAGCAGTCTCCCGATAGTGTGTTGTGTGTTTGTCACGTTGACTGGGGGATCCACCCCGGAGGGCAGGACCTGGAGGAAAGGGACGGAGGAGGGGTTCTCTGTGACTTAGGGAAAAGAAGATGCAAGTTCTGGATGACAGGAAGCTGTGCGGAGGAGGCGGGCTCAGTCATCGCTGGGGTCAGGGCCCTCCCTGAGCAGCAGGGCACCGGGCAGTCTGGAGAGACATGCCATGCTGAGAGGTACCCACACCTAAGCCCGTTAAGTGTGCCCAGCTCGGCTCCCCTTAAGCCTTCTTTAGAGGACAAACCCCACATTTATGCCTGGGTGTGGGGAGATAATAAAGGGTGGGCTCCTTAGCCCACAGACTTTCCCCAGCTGTCTGGGAGGGCGTGTGGGGGCTCCTCCCTAACCCTGCTCAGGCGGGACGCCTGCTTCTGCCTCCTTGGAGGCAGTTCACCTTTCCGGGTATGAAGGGAATTCCAGTGCAGGGAGTGCATCCCCGGGAAGCATTAAGAGCAAAAAGGCTCCCCTGGGTCAATAGGAGGTGATGTGCCAGACAGAGAGAGCCTCGAACCAGAACCTAGGGTCTGCAGAGGAGGCTTGGAGCCACATCTGCCACCGCAAAGAGCGGCTACCCCCACCCCTTCCCCCTCCTCCTCACAGCCCACCCCTCCTCCCCCTCCTCCACACACCCCTCCCCTTCCTCCTCCTCCTCCTCTCCCTCCTCCACCCACCCCTCCCCCGCCTCAGAGCCACCCCCTCCTCCCCCACCTCCCCCTCCTCCCTCTCCCCTCTCCCCCCTCCACCACTCCTCCCCCTCCTCCTCAGAGCCACCCCCTCCTCCCCCTCCTTCGCCCACCCCTCTCCTTCCTCCTCCTCCCTCCTCCTCTCCCTCCTCCCTCCTCCCCGCCCCCTCCCCTTCCTCCTCCTCCCTCCCCCTCCTCCGTCCACCCCTCTCCTTCCTCCTCCTCCTCCTCCTCTCCCTCCTCCCTCCCCCTCCTCTGCCCACCCCCTCTCCTTCCTCCTCCTCCTCCTCCTCCTCCTCTCCCTCCTCCCTCCCCTCCCTCCGCCCACCCCCTCCTTCCTCCTCCTCCTCCTCCTCCTCCTCCTCTCCCTCCTCCGCCCACCCCTCCCCACCTCCTCCCTCTCCCTCCTCCACCTACCCCTCCTCCTCTTTTCCTCCCACTCCTCCCTTTCCCACCTTTAGTGTGATGGAATTCACATACCATGTAATTCATCCATTTAAGTTGTATGATTCGGTGGGTTTTTTAGAGCATTCCCAGAGCTGTGCAAGCATCGCATCGTTCAGCTTTAGAACATTCCATCACCCCCATGACACACTTTGTGGCTCGGCTGACACTCCAGACCCCTCCCTCCTCTCCCATTTCCTCCTCTGACAGAGGCTGGGGCACCCTTCTAGGCTCTGGTCAGCACTTCCATTTGTGACCATGTGTTAACATGTTCCTTCATGTTCCACATAGGTTAAAGTGACTTGGCTGGGGGACACATCACAGATATTCCAGAACAGGCCACTCTCATCACTGTCCCAGGAGTAGAGCATCCCTCCTAGACCCCGAGGAAGGGAACCTCTGGCACTATAGACATGGAGCCACCTGATAGTCAATAGGCATCTGGACTCAGATGCTGGCCACTCAGGAAGGATTTATGTCCGCGAGGCCTTCCACCTCAAGGATTTAACTGTTAAATATGCATAAATATGCTGACACAATCTTTAAGTTCTGTGCAAGTTTAAGATATTTCTGACCCTAACCAATGAGCAGATGATTGAACTAGATCTGGTTTATTTCCGCCCATCCATCCATTTTTCATCATTCAGTTAATATTTATGGGCATGTACAATGTGTCAGACATTCGTCCAGACTGGGAGTGAATTTCACACCATACTAAGCACATAGAAAGACCCAGTCTACACATATTATTTGACACTGAAAATGTCACTCTTTGAGTTGTTTAGCCATGAAAGGTTGGGAGCCAAAAAGGCAATTTTTAGCTTTTCTTTTCCAAATGTTGTTTTTATCGGAAAGTTTTTCACCCTCTTAAATTAGCTTAGGAAGATAAATGAGTAACTTTGCTCCGCTCATTTATTCTTCAGAAACTCAACGTGATTGATGCCCTGTTTTGCTTATTGCTCAAAAACGCAAAATCAGAATGGATTGCTTGATCACTTTGAGATATAGTATGTCCAGGTGGTTGTATTCTTTCTTGTTACATTTTTCTTACCAATCCATCTCCACCCTGGAGATGGTTCATCACAGAGTCTGCCATGGATTCTTTAAAATAAATGAATAAATAGAGACAGAAAAGTGGGGGAAGTGCTCTAACCAGGGCAAAGCACACACATACCTTCACATGGTCCCGCTCTCTGGGTCCCCACCCGCCTCTCCCTCCCTCCCTCCCTCTCTCTTTCACACCCACACACACTCATGCTCACGTCCACAGGTCTACCCCTAAGAATTTCAGAATCATCCAGCCCACTGTGGAAAATCACTTGATGACCATGAACTAGGCTCAGTGCAGAGAGCATAGCTGGCCGTCCTCTGCAGGCAAAGGCAGGATCCAGGACTTGGCCTCTGAACCGCAAGGCAGCGCCATGGGGTGGGCGCCCTGGGCAGTCAGTGGATCAGATTTCCTAGGGTGCACTTTTCTCTGCCTTCCGGCAATCTTTACAGTTCCTTAAGTTAGCTGGAGATTTTCTTCTCCTTTGACCAGAGCAGGAGATTAATCTTCAAACAAAAGTTACTCAGCAATGTGTCCTTGAACCAACCTCTTTACCCACGTGGGGCCTCAGTGTATCTGAGGGCTGCAGTGGCAAAGTGGCACAAACTGAATGACTTAAAAGCCCCGGAATCCAATCTTGCACAGTCTGAAGGCCAGAATCCCTAAGCCACAGGGTGGACTGGGCCGCGCTCCTCTGAACACTGTTGGGGAAGGTCCTTCCTTGCCTTGTCCAACTCCCAGCAGTGGCACATAGTTCCTGGTGTCCTTGGCTCGTGGATGTGCCCTCCCGTCTCTTCCCTTGCTGTCATGTGGCCTTGCCTCAAGGGCTCTTCTGTGTCTCTCCTCCTACAAAGATGCGGGTGAATGCTAAGCTTCCTCTGTCCCTTCCTGCAGTGGTGGTATTACCAGCCACCCAGTCATGCAAGCTGGAGACCTGCCACAGGATCTCAGAGATCAACTAGCCAAAGCCATGTGCTGTGGGTCAGACGGCTCCCCCAAAAAGATGTGCTGGAGTCCTAACCCCCGGCCGCTGTGAATGTGACCTCGTTTGCACATAAGGCTGTTCGCAGACATAATTGAGTTAAAATAAGGTCATTCTCAGTTAGGGTGAGACTTAATCTAATAGCTGGTATCTATAAGAAGAGGAGAAAACTCAGAGAACAGATGTAGAGGGAGAAGGCCGTGTGCCGAGATTGGTGCTGAGCTGAGACACGTGACATTCGGCTTCGTGCCTTTCTCCGGTAGTTCCCTGTTGGTCAGGTGCTTATGTGAAGGGGTGGGTTGAGCATAAACCCAAGCTGGGCATTTGCTAGACTGGAGCAGAGAAAGAATTGAATTGTGCAAGAGAATCTACTCAATGGGGGACCTGAGTGAGCCATCGAAGAGGGGACCCCACATGGGGGAAGTTGGCAGGGTGTATTGCTGAGTCCAGGCATGAGGCGAGCATTACTATTCTCATCGTACACCTGAGGAAGCAAACATAAGTCTTTCCATTACCCGGAGCCCTACTGCCAGTGAGCAGCAGAATTCAAATTAAATTCACAGCCTCTTGGAACTCACACCCCAGCTTCCTCCCCTGTGTGAGTCCCCGGTTTTCCTAAGCACGGTGTGCGGCACCTTTGGGAGGCAATTCACTGTGCACATCACAGATCCTTTGTTCACCTTACAGAGATCACGGTACTTCTTCAGAGTGTGTTAGAGTTTGTAAAGGAACGGTTGTTTCTCTCAGTTTTCGTGACTGTTCCGTGGTGGAGAGGGTAGCTCTTCTCCCCATTCCTCCTCTGGTGAAGTGAAGGCTGCTCTGAGAGCCTCACCCAGCCATGGGGTTTGTGCGTCGTGAAGCTGGAACATGGGCCACACTTCCCCTCTCTAGCCTGTGTTTTTCCTGTTTCCCTTTGCTGCCTTCATGCTGCAGAAATGTGTGTAGTGTGTTGGTGATGAGGGGAAGGAGGGAGGTCTGTGCATCAGATGTGCAAAGGTAATAAAGTCAGACTGCATGCGTGACCATGGCGTATTGGCCCTGGTCCTCATACAATCTCCTGGGGCACTTTATCCACTTGGAGGTACTGTTTCCAGCTTGCATTTATGGGAATTTACACTTGTTAGGGTAAGAAGAGGTTAATGCCCCATTGTTCCTTAATATCTTAGACACCTTCTGGAAATCATAATCTTAACAACATGAATTTCAATATTAAGCCTATGGAATTTGAATCTTCCTTTCTGATGCCCTACTCTGTCCTCTGTGCTTGGGAAATTCTAATAAACCCAGGCTAAGTGAATGTATTTGGTTTGTCTTTAACCCTGCAACTGTCTTTTACTTAGTGCCACCTCCGAAAGCAAGCCATACTCTCACCTGTTATTTTTCCAATGCACATGTGCCTCTGCTGTGCTAGATGTGAAGGGAAGGGTTTTTTTTTTCAATTCAATATCAAGGTCACAGTATGTTGGGAGGAAAATTCTCCAGCGTTTCATTCCTTTCCATAATAATTTTGATAGCCAATGAGATATAAGCTGTTAAAATTATTTGTATTTTTTTAGCTTTTTATTTTGAACTTTGGACCAAAAAGAGTTGCAAAAACAGACAAAGAATTCTTCCATATTCCTCACTCCACTTCTCCAACGGTTAGTGTATTTTATAACCAGAGTATAATTATTAAGAACAGGAAGCTAACTTTGGTGCAATATTATTAATTCATCTATTAACCTTATTTGAATGGCACCAATTCTACTAACATTTCTTTTCTTTCTCAGAGTCCCAGATTCCTTTAGATGTTATTTCCCCTTAATCCCCCCCAGTCTGTAACTTTCCTCATCCTGAATGACTTGACACTCTCAAAGATTACTATTTTGTAATCTTTGAGATTACAACATAGGTCAACTATTTTGTAGAGTGTGTTTCAAGGTGGGTTTGTCTGATGTTTTCTAAGGATTGAGTGAAGTTATTCATTTTTGGTAAAAGTACCACATACATATGATGCTCTGCCCTCACTGCATCATACCAAGGGGATCGCGATGTCGATGTGTGTCATTGCCGCTGACAGTGACCCCGGATCTCTTCGGTAAGTTGCTGTCTGCAGGGTTTCTCCACTGTAAAGCTGCCGTCTTCCCCTTTGGCATGGATCAGCACCTTGGGGGAGATGCTTCGAGACTATGCAAATCCTGCTCATCTTCAGACCTTCACAGTCTAATCTTAGCATGCATCAGTGCATCGTGTCTGGAGCATTCATTACTGCGGTGTTAGTCCTTGCTCAGGGGTGGGGGCTCTCCTTCCTTCCTTCTACATTTATTAATTGGAATTAACTTGTAATGAAGAGCTGGTTCTCCTTCCTCATCTGGTTATTGATTTCTATTAGTATGGACTCGTGGATATTTGTTTTATTCTGCAGCTTAATCCAATACTATCATTTATTATTTCAGTGTTCAAATTATTCCAATGTTGGCCATGGGAAACCCCACTAGGCCACTTTCTGTGTTCTTTCAACAATGCTCTATCTTTTTTGAGTATATTTCCATATCCTCTGGCCTCATAAGATGTTCCAGTCTCATCCTTGTATTTTCCCTGTTCCAGCCTGGATATCATGACTTCTCATAGGATCCCTGTTTACTTTTATTGGAAGATGGTACTTAGAGACCAAGATATGGGCACTCAGTGTGCTCACTGTTACTGGAGATCATTGGTTCTAGGCCTCTCCATGAACAGAGTAAGGACATGCACGTTATGTACACCAACCGATGGTTACACCAATATCTAGAGTTTAGATCTAACCTGTGTACATATTAAAAGCCACAAGTTTATACTGATTCCTGTGATTTCAGTGTGACACTGCACACTTATTTTAGCCTACCCCTTTCCTTATACCTCTTTTCTCCATGAGTGAGAAACCTGGCTTTTATTATCTCCACTGTATCTATATATTTGCACAGTACACACATAAAGTCGTTTCAGGACCTCCAGCCTATGCCTCTGTGAGGTGCATTTATGCACTAGATGGTGACAGTCCTTTTTGTCTTCAGCTTCACGGCATGCAGTCGAGACTCTGTTTCCCAAGTTGCTTACATAGCTTCTGTTCTTACCCACCCCCTTCAGTACAACTTCATCATAAGGTTTTGTTCTTTTGTTGCTGTTTCTATTCCATTTTGGGTTCCCCATATCCTGGTTGTTTCTTTCTAATTTTTCTTTTATTTTTGGAGAATGTGAAGAGTATGAAACCCTACTCTGACCTAGCCTCAGTATTATACCAATACATATACCCAGGGAAGGATTTCCCCTTGCTCATCCCAGGCATTCCATCCCAGTCCCTCCTCTCTACACTCACCCCCTCTACATAACCAATCTCTGGTTTCTTGTTCATGCTTCCTGTATTTCTTTTTTTCACAAATGAGGAGATTCATGTATTATCTTCTTATATCCTTTTCATATATGATGGATCACATACTCTAGATATTCTATGGGGCTTTGCAGAACTCTAGAAATCACCCTGTATCATTTTATAGAGATCTTTGTTCTTGGAATATGTACATATTCCATTGCATGGATGTACCACGGTTTTACTCAACCACATGTTTCCAATATTTTGTACTTATAAGGCTGCGATGACTATAAACTTCTGCACACATATTTTCATATTGTTGGAGGTGTATCTTCTAAGAAGTGTCTTAGGTCAAAGTTAAATGTGCATTTTATTAGGTATTACCAAGTTTCCCTCTAAAGGATTGTACCAGTTTGTGTCCCCACCCACAAAGTATGAGAATTTAGAAAGCCTTTCCCTACACAAGGTTAAAGAGCTTATCACCCATGATTATGAAAACACTTTGAAACACTGAAAATATTCAGGTAGGGTTTGTTGACATTCATCTGGAGCCTGGATCCTCAAGACCCCCTTGCTCTCCTGACGTGGCATCCGCCTGCCCTGCTGATTGCTGTTATCGTGACAGTCCCGTACGGGGCACTTCATCACCTGTCTTCAGACTTCCTGGTTTCCCCAGAGCCAGGGACACCATCTAAAGCTACCCAGGGGCACTGCAGACCATCTTGCCTCCCCCAACCCTTTTTACTCTTAAATGTATTCTCTTTTGTCCAGGTAGTACTATTAGGCAATTACTTAAGAATTTTCTTCTGATTCAAGCCCTGGATCAGTGCTCACTTCACCTCCCTTCCCTTCCTGCCTCATCTCCTTTTTTCAAGCAACTCCTAAAATCCACTGTTCTCCTTTTCCAAATGCCCTTCACCATAGTCTTTGTACAGATGAGGGAGCACATTCATGGTTGTGTCTTCTGCATAAGAAACATTACAGCCAAGTGACAGGGTGCACCCCTGACAGGCTGGCCTGCTCAGCAGATCACAGACACTGTTCCTCACGCAGAAGGGGGTCTTTTCTACACATCGTGGACAATGATAGCCCCAAAATATACTGAAATATTTAATACATATTAAAATGTAAGTTTTTCCTATCTTTCCTTATGTTTTTATTCATTATAACCTTTATTTAAGTACATCAGCAGGAATTTGTTAGTGTGGTATTTTGCGTATCAATAAATTAAGAATGAAAAACGTGCTGTTTAAAAGGAAAAAATGAGGACTTCCGGGAAGATGGCGGTGTGAGCAGGGCGGCAGAAATCTCCTCCCAACACTATATTTATCTACGAAAACACAGAAAATACATCTATTCCTAAAAGAGAGACGAGAATACACAGGAAAGCGCACAGCGTGCAGCTACACCCGAGAGGACTCGGCACCCCAAGAGGCGGGTAAGATACGGAGCCGCGACCCGGCGGGACCCGAGCCCTCCCCCACCCCAGCGCACCGGCGGGAGGAGAGGATTCAGAGCCGGGAGGGGGTGGAAGTACACCCCGCGAAGTAGCCAGCCCCGGGGATCTGCGCGGGGAGCGCTGACCCACATTGCGCAGTGCAGCGGAGATTGGAGAGACAGAGGGGCAAGATCTGAGCGGGGAACACGCCAGGGGCTTGCAGCCGGCTCCGGGAAGGAAAAAAAAAGTGCGCGCTTTCTTCAGCGGTCTTAAAGAGACAGGAGCCAGCGGAGGAGCCGGATCGCCCCAGCACACTCAGCCCAGCAGGCTGGGAGTCCTGGGGAGTTTCAGACGCCTTAGCTGGCGACTGAGGAAGCGTAGCCATACTTAACACTTCTCACTGAGATCAACAGCCTCCTATTCGTTCCCACCCCTGCCAGAGCGATAAAGGGCCCTGCGGAGCGGCACAGTCACAGCTGTGGAATAGTGGGGCAATAGCGCCACCTAGAGCATTCCCACAGAATCTACGTCCAGTGGGCATTTTTTTTGTTTTTTTTTGTTTTGTTTCTTTGTTTTGTTTTGGTTTTTTTCTTTTCTTTCTTTTTTTTCTTTTTTTCTTTTTTTCTCTTTTTTT